>JAXQQM020072819.1:0-99960 GCA_034641835.2 Pinus albicaulis | reverse complement strand
TTGAGAAAAATGAATTCATTTGTATTAACTTTGAATAAAGAAAACCTTACAACCTTAGCCTTGATGTTGAACAGGCCTTCCCGGGGTCCGAAGCAGGAATATCCTCTACTCTGACAAGCCTTGCACTCTTCCAATCGAGACAGATAGAGGTATGTGATCTTTCCTCACAAAATCTCAGTTAAATGAGTCTGAATCCCAACAGCACTTTACCTCAAATAATTCTAAAGCTTGAACTCCCCTTGAGGCTACCCAATGCCTCTTTTTATAGTGCAAAAGAGGAGGTTTCAGTTCCAACTATGAAGGGATAGAATCCTCCTTCAAAGGGATAAGCTCCTCACATCAAGGGGTTAGCTCCTTAAGGTAAGGGATACATGAACCTTGTTAGAGCCGCCGTTTGGTACCTTCCTCCGCGTTGATCAAACATGCTCTTACAAAAGTGATTTTAAGGTGTCAAGGTCAAATTTTGTCATTTCAATGAGTCTTCAAGCAAAATTTGGTCACTAGGCATTAGGTCTAGGGTTGGTTTTCACTCTTTTCAAATTTGTCCAAATGTCAGTCCATGTCACCATTCAAATGAGTGTACCATCATTCAGAGGGTTTTCATCATCATGTCAAGTTCCATTGAGTCATTTTACACCTTGTTCATGCTTCAGTTGTGCCTAGGTAAGGTCCATTTCCCTCTCCTAGGGTTTTGGAGGTAATTTCTCTTGGATGGTCAAATCATAGAAAAAACTTGTATCCTGATGTTCACACACCCTCCCCTATCATTAATATACCTTATTAAACACTTCCCATCACCGAGATCCCCCAAATTCCTCATTTTTCCACAAACCCTAGTTTCTTGCCACAACTTGACAATTTTCTAGGCTAGGCCTGTGTTTTTCCCTTTTGGACCCCTTCCCCTCACTCAATCTCTGAGATTCCACTTTCCCCTACTTCCTAACATCCCTCCCTACTTCCCAAAATTTCCCCAAGAATTTATAAGCCCCTTATCCCCTTCATTTCGCTTCATTTCGACAAAATCCCTTGTTTCACACATCGGGATAAGTTTCACTCAAATCATGTTTCTGAGAAATAAAAGATGAATTTTGGAAAAATGAGAGAGTTTTTTGTCCAAAACATGCCAAAGAAGAAAAACCTCCCTCACTTTTTACACAGGTATCATGGTTTTAGAGAAATGTCAAAAATACCGTTGCCTCAGGAGAATTGAATGCACCTCTGAAGTGACCTTGGGAAAATCAAGATTTCTCCTAGCATGGTTGGCTAAATGACTTGCTTGATGAGTCAAAGGATAACTAGAAACAAATAAATTTCCAATGAGCTATCATGAGCTCAATTTGGAGTTGATGAAGACCTTCAAAAGTTTACTGCAACAGCGCTCTGCCTTGAGGCAGCTTCATTCTGCTCATTTTGACAAGTTTTGGGAGATTTGATTTCTGAAAAGGAAAATGAAGTCCAAATTGAAAATTCCACTTGGGTTGGAAATTAGACTCCAAGAGATTTCCAACGAGCTATCACACGCTCAATTTGGACACTGGGAAGGCCTCCAAAAGCCTCCTGCAAAATGCACTATGTAGCGCGCTACGCATATAGGAGGCGCGCTACGCACAAGAGGCGCGCTACGCATATAGCCTCCCCAGCCTGTGTAAATTTACAAGTGTGCTACGCACATGCAGCGCGCTACGCACTGGGTAAGAGTGCTACCCATACAGTCTCAGAGCCAAATTTTTTTCCCTTGCGTCCGGTTTCATACCAAATCGGCTCAATCAGTTTGCAAGTAGGTTTTTAATGGTTGCTCAGTAAATTTTGAACATGAAATTAGTGTGTTTGATGTGGAGAAATTAATGTGTTTGATGTGGAGAAAAGTGAACCCTATGTTCATAGCGAATTCATTTCTTGGGGTTTGAAATACATGTTGATGGTCTTGTGAAGGATTTCCCAGCTTGTATTGTTGATATATATACCTATGCATCTATTGTCAAAGTGTCACGGCCCTCACGCTCTCAGTTTGCCATCTCACCACTGCTGTCACTATGATTGTCATCCTCATTTTAGAAATGCTCCTTATTCATGTTTTCACATAGTCTCATGATTCACTTGTCCATATCCCCATTGACATTATCGGAACATTGTTATCATTGCTATGGTTTCACTATGGTCATTGTCACTGTTTCCTATTCTCCATTGACAAAACACAGTCTCATACTCATTTTCCCCTTTGACAAATTTTAGCCAGCATTACAAAGGCTGCACACTACATTACACTTTTTACTCATTTTTCAAATTCCCTTGTGATCAAAGCAGTGACTGTTTTTATGCCAATCCACTTAACAGAGCTATTACCACTGTGGCTTGTTTTCCTATGATGCTTTGATACATATGTAACATGTTTGGGTTTTGAGCATACATTGAAACTTTTGACTTCACTACACCTATATCAACATACATGTTGCAGACATCTTGTTTTCAAAGCCATGTCAGAGACGGATTCAGTTTATGAGCAGGAGTATGACAGTGATTCCACAACAGAGGGTAATGTGCCACGGAGGTCTCACAAAAGTGGCAAAGGTGGTAAGCATCTCAGGGAGGAGCCTACCTCTTTGGCTCAATTGCAGGCTTGCCCGCTTGCAATGGATTGTTTTCAGCGTCACTCATGTTTCCAATACTGTGAGATGATTTCACAAACCCAGCATCATCGTGAACTAGCTCGTCTATTTGTTCTTCATTTACATGATGGCCGTGTAAACCTCGCCGGAGTAGATTTCATTCTGTCACCAGAGACTATTGCTCAGGCCACCGGGATACCAAATATAGGAGAGGAATGGAACAAACGTCAGCAGTTAGAGAAATTACACTATGAGCCATACATCAAACCTGGGTATATGAGGCACCTGAGCAGGGTTTTTCCTTTCAGATTCCTGAAGGATGAGTTTGCACCACTGATGAAACTCATCATTCGGTATTTCAGTTGCGAGGGCAGATTCTCGCGTCTCTATGCGTACCATGTCTGTTTGTTGATGCATTTCACGAGGGTACGTATGATGAACATTCTGTACTTCATGTATCGCAACATAGAGAGGATGATGATTTTTGTACAGAAGAAGACCCCAGCACAGCAGCACAGAAGTATATATCATTACGCGCTGATCAAGATCGTAGTGGTACATCAGTTGACACAGCAGGGCATCACTTGGGAGGATTTCATCTCTCGTGACTTATTTACAGCACCACAACCGCTTCCCGAGGTAATTCATGATGCGGGAGAGCCTTCACACCAGCCTGACATTCCTGAGATCGAGCATATCAGTGCTCCATTGTATGTGACATACCAGCGAGGCCACAGGGCCTTATTTGCAGCTACACGACGAGTATTATCTCCACCCGGGGTGGAAGGGGTCTCGTTGACTCCATCAGCAGAGCGAGTATTATCTCCACATGATGTGGAAGGGGTCTCGCCTTCTTCTTCAACATAGGTACAGATTCAGGACAGGGGCAAGAGGCCCATGCATGATGAGGGCCCATCAGGAGGCTGGGACACGGATTTCACGATCATTGATGTTGATGCGAGCTCTCCTAGCTCGAAACTGAAAGAGATCATCCAGGAGCAAAAGGCCGAGAATGACACGCTGAAAGAGAAATTGCAGAGGGCTCAGTGGGTGATAAAATACCTGGAGCAGCGTAACAAACAGCTAGAGGATGAGCACACACTTTATGAGCTGTGGCGAATCCGTGAGGATCGACAATTGGCCCGGAAGAGACCTGGTGATATGACATCGGCTAATCGAGATTCTTTCCTCACGCATGTTAAAATTCCTTTGGAGAAATTGTTGGCAAAGGCCAATAGAGACAAAGACATGCTTCATCACATGAAAGGTCATTATTGGGCTCGCATGCATGTCTGCAAAGAAAAAATGAAGATTGTGAAGAGGAGGTTGAGCAGAGCACTAAAACGGCGGAAAAGGCCTGATCCACTCTGGATTTTGGCCGAGGCTTCATTGGCTGGACATGATACATGATGGAGGGTCTTCGCTCCAAATTTGAGCAAATTCGGAGAAATTTTTGTCATTTTGAAATATTTTGGTCCAAAAACAGATTTTTCAGCTATACGAGTAGCGCGTCGACGTGCTCGCTTTTGTTTGGGACACTTGTTGAAGGAAAAATTTATATTTCTGGGTTTTTCATGGTAAGTTATGCATGCTCAAGCATTGCCGAAGCATTTCATCAAGTTCTGGATGATCAAAAGGCCCAAAAACACCATGAAAACCACCTTGCTGCCACCTTTTGCACCAGCAGGAAGTACTTCTGGGTGAATGAAGTTTTGGAGGGGAAAATGAGCTCCAAATTAGGAAATTCCACTTGGTTTGGATAGCCAACATCCAGGGCTTTCCAACGAGCTATCATGAGCTCAATTTGGATGCCAAGAAGTGCCCCAAAATCAGGCTGAAAGGCGCGCTACGCGTATGGCTCAGGGGCGCTACGCATATGGATTTTTGGTCAATTTTTCACCTTCCAGCTCAGAATTTCGGCCAGTTGAACCAGTTTTGCTTGTGGATGAAATTTTTGAGTTATCATGATGTAAATTGATGGTTGGCATGTAAATTTGACTCACTTTTACCTATTATAGATGATTCACTCCTAAAAAAGTAAAAATCAGATGTAAGAATCAGTTTCCTCCCTTTTAGAGGCAAGTTGTTTAGATGCCTATATTCTAGCTCCTTGTTTAGAATTAGTTGGAACTGCTCCTAGAAGGAGGAATTCGACCCCTAGAGGTGTGGGAAGGTGTTAGGAGGTCTATATGATGTAATTTCTCAATCATTTTCAGAGGTTGGATAGGTTGGACTCTTGGGAAGATTTTGGCACACTATTGTACATATTTTTCATATTTTGGCTAAGGAAAGATCAGAGGTTTTGCAGCACCTGTTGGGATTCTTGTGGATTTCAGTTCTTGATGGTGTTTTCTCTCAGTTTATTGTAATTTCTTTCATGTTTAATGTATGCCATTCCCTTCTTATGCTTCTGAAACTAAATGAATGAGTAAACGAGGTTGAATCCATTGATTTCAGTGCTCTGCCTTTGAATTTGTTTAGTTTTACATGTTTTCGCCTGTTTGGAGAGGATCCATGTTCTACATTTCCCTCTTCAGCTCCTTTTTGTTCTGATCTATCCATACACTTAATCAAAAAGCATCAAGACTATTGCCTACCTCGCCCCAACTCGAATTCTGCAAAGATCTGGCCTTATCCCCGGACCCAAAATTGTTTTTTCCCATTTCTCCAACAAAAACCCACAAAATCAAAATCAAACTTACCTATCTCTTTACTAGCCTAAAATCAGTATTCATTTTTCATTATAAGTCATCTCATCCCCTCTGAAAACCTTTTGCCGAGATAGACCCGGAGAGAGCCCTCTCCTGTCCTCGTAGGGCTAGCTACGAGGCTGAGCGTGGTTTGATGTAGCCTTGAGTTTTACCTTATTTCAGCCTAAGGTAGATTTGAGCGCTAACATAGTGGCGACCATACTGGGGAGAAACTCAAAACGTTTGCTTGTTATAGACGGAGTCTGAAGTCACGCCGGGTAGCCTTTGAAACGCTGTTGCTATGCATCAGCGAAGTAGATAAATGCTACTTCAGTCGATCTCCGGTTTAACTTGTAATCGTAGCATTTAACTTGTAAATTGCCCCAGTACATGTATCAAGATCAGATCTGATCGTTGATGGTGAACAACGATCAGACACCGCAAGGCTGAAATCATTCACCTGGCGACTTCATTCACTGAACAATTCAGAAATCGATGCTTCATGGTGACTTCATTGCAGGGAGATCAGTAGCTGTGAGATTTTCAAGATGGACCGAATCACGAGAAGATATGCTCCCATGAGCCGAGATCACATTCCAGGTTTTCCGAATAAGATGCCCAAGGTAGATTGGTCAAGGAATCTGCCTACGTTTAACGATGATGGTAAGAAGGATGCTGCTTTACATCTAGTTAGATTTCACATGCATATTCGCAAGTTGAAGGTGGATTTTCCTGAAGATTGCTTGATGAAGATATTCTTGGCCACTCTGGAAGGTGAAGCCCAATCTTGGTATGAAAATTGCCGCTGGCCTATATTTACTGTTTAAAGGATTTTCATGCCCTGTTCATTGAAAGATATCAAACATCTTATCCATCATTAAATTTAGTTCATGACTGTTGCAAATATGCTTCTACTTTTATTGAAAGCCTAGAGAAATATTATGAAGATGATAATTTCATGGATGATGAGATCATGGAAGCCCTATATGAAAATCCATTTCAGCAGCATAAAGACGATCATGAAAATTTGCAGCAGGATCAAGATTTTAGTGTGGTGGAAGATGAAGGAATTTTGCATTTTGACAGTCAACAGGAATTATATGAAATGGATCAGCAGTATGAAGAAAATCTATATACTCCTTCACTTGAAATCAATGAAGACAATCACTGTTTGAGCAAAAGAAAACAAAAGGTATTATCTCCTCTGTCTGAAGATGAGATAGATCAGCTATTGAAAGGTCATGTTCCAGCTCAAGTTAACACAGATCTGCAGTGTGCACATGGTCAAGAAGGTGATGGTGAAACTTCTTCCTTTTCTGAAAAGGATGACAGTCCGGTAAGTAGCCTTATAGATCAGCAGGTTGAAATTTGTCATATGGCTGAAGATGATGAGAGAGAAGAGCTTGTTTCAGATCTGCCCACAGAAGAAGACAACATGCAAGTAAGTCCAGTTTCAATTTCAGAATGTGATGCAGTCAGGTCAGCCATTTCAGATTCAAATTGTAATAACCAAGCATACCTTGTGCTGAATCCTGAAAAGGAGTGTTTTGCTGTTGAGACCATAGACAGAGTTTTTGATCCAAGTGTTTTCAGTTCATCAGAACAAAGTCTTCATAAAGAGGTAATTCAGTTAGTTCATGAAAAACAAGATGAGATCTTCATTCAAGTAAGTGAAACAGTTCCTTTGGATGAATTTATGGTAGATGATAGAGATATCATGTTTGAGCATCAAGAATCAGCTGAAGTTTCTTTCCTTATGATTGATAATGAAAATCCGGTTGTCCTATCATATGAAGATGACCTATCATATTTTCAGACTACAGAAGATCAGATCATTCAAGATTCCCTTTCAGTTTCTTCTTCATATGTTTCATGTGTTGAAATGTTTTTACAAGAGGAGATCTGCTCATCTACCTGTTCAGAATTTTTTGAAGCCCAGGAACATATTGTTACTGAAGTACATGATGAAGGAAGATCAGAATTAGAAGCAGGAGAAAAGGACACCATGTTCTTTCAGCAGGAGGTAAATCTTCATGTTTTTCATGATCCATTGGAAAAATTGTTACAGTCAGCAGTAAAGGTCAGTATTGAAATGTTCAGTGATGAAGGAGATCATGGTCAGCTATGTTTTTGGATGCCCAGTTATCAGTTTGTATTGTTGACCATTAGATTTGATCGGGAGAATCAGTCAAGAAGCCATCTGCTTGACTGGTTACATTGGAAAGCCAATTATACATGATTGTACATATTTCATTAGTATGCAGGTGGTTGTCATCATGATTCCAAATCTTGATGGACTGCTGCCTTTTTTCCAAAAGCTTTGTAAATTCTTGTTTTAAGTCGGTCATGAGTCATTTGTGTTTGGTCTGTTGAGTCAGTTTTTTCAAGTCATTTCAGTTTGCCATCGAGTCGGTTTGAGTCAAGTTTCAGTCAAGTTTCAGTCGGTTTTCAGTCAAGTTTTCATTCAATAAATGTGTCAAAGGTTTTGTGTTATCCGTTCAAATAATGATTCCATCGCCCAATGGATGAAGGCACTGGTCTGCTCTCCCAAAGATCTGCCATTCTTGGCACCTCCAAGGAGCAACCATCCCCATTGGAGCCAATGTTAGAGTCAGCCTTTTCAGCCTTCCTCCAGTGATCAAACATGCTCTTACAAAGTGATTTTATGTCAGTAACAATTTTTGTCGTTTCATAGCTATAGACTGCAAAATTTATCACTAGATGTGTCTAGGTTTATTTTCACTCTTTTCAAAGTGTCCAATGGATATCTCATGTCACCATTCTTCATTGAAAGTAAGCCAGCCATTCAGATATTTTATCACAAACGTTCCACATTATTTGTACGCTTGTGCCACATTCATTAAATTGGTAGTCCCATGATTTCTCCTTCTAGGGTTTTGGAGGAATTTCTGATATTAAATTATTGGTAAAATTTTGTATTCCTGATGTTTAACACCTTCTATTAATATTTTGTACTATACCACTTCTACTACTGAGATCTTCCTCAAAATTTCTCATTTTTTGCACAAAATCAGTTTCTTGCCACCACCTAGCAATTTTCTAGGCTAGGCCTGTGTTTCGCCCTTTTGGACCCCTTCCCCTCACTCGATCTCTGAGATTCCACTTTCCCCTGCTTTCTAACATCCCTCCCTACTTCCCAAAATTTCCCCAAGAATTTAGAAGCCCTTTATCCCCTTCATTTCGCTTCATTTCGACAAAATCCCTTGTTTCACACATCGGGATAAGTTTCACTCAAAAGATGTTTCAGAGCAATAAAAGATGAATTTTGGAAATTTGAGAGAGGTTTTTGTCCACAACATCCCAAGGAAGAAAATAATCTTTCACTTTTTACACAGGTATCATGGTTTTAGAGAAATTTCAAAAATACCGTTGCCTCAGGAGAATTGAATGCACCTCTGAAGTGACCTTGGGAAAATCAAGATTTATCCTAGCATGGTTGGCTAAATGACTTTCTTGATGAGTCAAAGGATAACTAGACACAAATATATTTCCAATGAGCTATCATGAGCTCAATTTGGAGTTGAGGAAGACCTTCAAAAGTTGACTGCAACAGCGCTCTGCCTTGAGGCAGCCTCATTCTGCTCATTTTGACAAGTTTTGGGAGATTTGATTTCTGACAAGGAAAATGAAGTCCAAATTGAAAAATTCCACTTGGGTTGGAAAGTATACTCCAAGAGATTTCCAACGAGCTATCACACGCTCAATTTTGACACCGGTAAGGCCTCCAAGAGCCTCCTGCAAAATACAATATGTAGCGCGCTACGCATATAGGAGGTGCGCTACGCACAAGAGGCGCGCTATGCATATAGCCTCACCAGCCTGTGTAAAATAACAAGGGCGCTACGCACATGCAGCGCGCTACGCATTGGGTATTAAATCCTCGCCTCATGGGTTTTCCTCTTCCTCCACAAAATACTGTTCAGATCCATATGATCTCTCGGTCTGAAGACCCATGGATTATTCCTTCGCCTGAACAGATTGATTCATTCAGAGATTTGATGCCTTTGATTTTGATTGAGATTGATTATTTTGAACTCATCGAAGCTTCGAAAGCTCCGTCCTCTGACCGTGCTCCTTCGAGCATGTCTCTTGACATTTATTCTCAATCCCCCTGGCTTGGCGATTCTGATTCGCTTGATCCTTTGAAAGAAGTGTTTCCCTTCGATGAAGCCATCATGGAAACCATGTCTCTTGAGGATTTGTCGTGGGACGATGGTCATCATCGCTCCTTGTTCATGCCTGGCCTCGAGGCCATGTCTACTTGTATCGAGCGTTTTTCATCTCAGGTTCCTTCTCCTCCACTTCAATTGCCCGTTCTAACACATGAAGTTTTTACAGAAGGTAACCTGAGAAATATTATACAGACAATGCCTATTGAAATTTTCGTTAAACCAGGAATTGTCGAGAACATCCATATCGGGGTCACTTGTTCTTCTGATGAAGTACAAGTTTATACTAGCCTTTTTTTTGAATTCTGTGATGTCTTTTTATGGTCATACAAAGAAATGCCCGTCATCAACCCTAGTATAGTGGTGCATGAAATACCTACTTACCCTAGCTCGCAGCCTGTTTTCCAGCGTCTTCATCCGGTGCACCCTCGAAAAGCTACTGCCATTAAAGGTGAAGTTGAAAAACTTCTCAAAGTTGGTTTCATTTATCTGATTCCTTTGAAAAAATGGGTTTCTAATATTGTTCCTTTCGATAAGAAACATGGAACTATAGGCGTCTGCGTTGATTATCGTGATATCAATCGAGCTTGTCCTCAGGATAATTATCCTACTCCCTTTATCGATCAAATCATTGATGACTATGACGGGAGTGAGATTTTTTCCCTCAGGGATGGTTTTTCTGGTTATAATCAGATTAACATTCTCCCGAATGATCAACATAAGACTGCCTTTATCTGTCCTTGGGGTACTTTCGCATATAAAAAGCTTCCTTTTTGCTTAAAGAATGTCGAGGCTACATTTCAGCGAGCGATGTCATATGCTTTTCACAATATTCGTCACATCATTCAACCTTATCTGGATGATCTTCCCGCTCATTTAGCTAAGCGTATGGACCATCATGACCATCTTCATCAGTTTTTTCTTCATTGTCGACTCTATAATATTCGGCTTAATCCACACAAGTGTGTCTTCTGCGTTGATTTCGCTAGACTCTTAGGGTTTATCGTGTCCAAAGACGAAATTCGCCTCGATCCGCTCAAGGTTGAGGCTATTATTAATCTCCCGTCTCCCTCATCATTACATCAGTTGCAGATTTTGCAAGGTAAGGCTAATTTTCTACTCCATTTTATACCTAACTATGTAGAAGTGGCTAGAGGATACACAAGACTATTAAAGCAGGGCATCCCATTCTATTGGGATGAGATTGCTCAGAAGTCTTTTGAGGCCCTGAAGACGTTGCCTTTCAATGCTCCTCTGTTGCGTCCTACCAACTATCATCGTGATTTTTCCCTTTATTTAGTCATCGCTTTTAACACGATTGGCATGGTTCTGGTACAAGACGATGATGACGATAATGAGCATGTTATTTCTAACTTGTCTCGTAACCTTCTCGATCTTGAGACATGCTATGCACATGTTGAGCAGTTAGCGTTAGCTGCGGTTCAAGCAGTTCAACGTTTTAGTCATTATATTCTTTTGCATATGGTGACTGTGATTTCTGATTGCAACCCCATGACCTATATTTTGTCTTGAAAATTGTTAGGGGGAAAATACTTGAAGTGGATTGTCATCCTCCAAGAGTTCGATTTGGAATTTACTACTTCCAAGTCGAAGAAATCACTCATCTTTATTGATTTGATTTGTTCCCTCCCTTCAAACTCTCCTCCGTCTCGTTCTTAGGAATACATTCCATACGATACGCTTTACTTGATTAGCACCCTCGATCCGTGGTAAAGTGATATCATCGTTTATCTCCAGACTTCTAATTTCAGATCTGAGTTGATGAAGGGTGCCCAATGATGCATCCGTCATCAGTTGTAACCTTATCGTATAGTCGGAGATACACTCTATCGTGTCAGAGTGGATTCAATTCTTCGTTGATGTTTGATCCTCAAGGAATCTGAGAAAGACCTCAATGATTATCACAGTGGTGCTTGTGGCGGTCACATGTCTGGTTATGCCAATGCACAAAAGATTCTTTGTGCTGTTTATTTATGGCCTTCGATCTTCAAAGACTGCATTGTCGCAGTTCGTAAATGTCATGATTTCCAGATTTATCAATGCAAGCTGCGTGCACCACTTGTACCTCTTCATCCTGTCATTACCGTTGGTCCCTTTGCGAAGTGGGGCATCAATTTTATGACGTGTAACCCTCACTCAGTCAGGAGGAATGCTTATATTATCATAGCCATGGACTACTTCACTAAATGGGCAGAAGCAATGCCTACACTTGCCGCTGACGGTAAGACAACTGCTCAATTCATATTCAATCACATCATTGCTAGGTTTGGTGTACCTTAGGCCATTGTTACCGATCATGGTTCCCATTTTCGGCATTACATGGTGGCAGAGTTGACTTATAAGTTGGGTCTGTGTCACGATAGCTCAAAGCTGTACTATCCTCAGGCCAATGGCCAGGTTGAAGCTGTTAACAAAGTTCTTGTTACCATGCTTCAACGTATGATTGGGATCCACAAATCCAATTGGCATCTCATGTTATTTTCGGCTCTTTGGGCAGATTGAACCTCAGTTAAGAATGCGACTGGATTTACTCCGTTTTAGTTGGTTTATGGTCTGGAAGCTACTCTCCCGATTGAGTGTGAAATACCTTCGCTCAAGTTAGCTATTGAATTCTTGCCGAACACTTCACCAGAAGAAGAACGTCTCCTTTACTTAGAAAGGCTAGATGAAACTCATCGCTTTGCTGCTCTCGTTATCGAAGCACAGAAGAAGCGGGTCAAAGCTCATTTTTACCAATCAGTTTCCCCTTGTTCCTTCGTTAAAGGAGATCTCGTCCTCCTATACGACCAAGCTCATGATAAGCTGGGGGCAGGAAAATTTCAACCCATGTGGCATGAGCCCTACATTATTAAACGTGTGTTGCAGAATGGGGCCTATGAGCTTATTGATTACAAAGGTCACCCTCTAGAACAACCCATAAATGGGTTGTATCTCAAAAAATATTATGCATGAGCCATTCATGCATGATTTATGTACATAGGTGTTTTTTTAATTTTTGTACATGTTTTGATTTGGTGTGCTTTGTGAGAATTTTCCTGCTTATTGGGTCTTGCTTATTTGTGCAGATGTCTATTACCGCTTATGTTGGTTTCACGGATGGTGCTTCCTGCAGTACTAGGAATTTGTCTTCAGCAACCTGGGTAATTTATGATCTGTTGGTGAGTTGATAGAACTACAAGGTATTTGTCTAGGACTGACTACAAACAATGTCGCTGAATATAGTGCTGTCCTTGAACTATTAACCGAGGCAATCAATCTCGGCATACGCACATTGCTTGTAAATCTAGATTCATAGTGTGTTGTTCTACAACTCAATGGTCATTATTCAGTCAGAAACCCGTACATTTTGAGATTGTATTTAAATATTAGTTTGTTGGAAAGACGTTTTGATTTCATCACATATCAACATATTCCTAGACGAGTGAATGCATTAACTGATACAGTGGCTAACATTGTATTAGATAGACATTTGCGTAATTTGTAAAATCATCATCATATGTAAAATATCCATGTAGGGAAATAGATGTATATATATATTTCGCGTGTTTGCATAAGTTTTCGTCATAAATTAAAAAAAATATGTGTGTTTCTGTTACATCCTGAGACACCATGTCTCTCAAAATATGAAGATATAAATCCTAGGTGTCTAATCGGCGTGATGCTCATGATAGCATGTCACTGCTCGTACAAGATGCCTCAGTAAGTAGTGAATGTGGCTTGGCACCCCTATGGTATGCCTCTGGTAGGCACGAGGAACATCGTCAAATCGTGCATAGTTTGGGACTCCACATGTGATCCCTTCTAGGTTGCACACGATTTCCTCCTCCTTGCCTCCCTCACCATGAGGGTCGAAATCACGAGGGATTCGCCTCACTATCAGAGACATGCCCACGGGTCTCTCTGAGCCAACATCTGCAAATTTATGGATTTAATGTCATAACATACATAGTAAAAAAAATTCATAACACTCATGAAAATTAAAAATGAGTCTTACCCAAATCTTCATCCCAATCCTCTCCCTCTGGGAGTGGAAGGTCCAGATCACCAGTAAAATCTGTACCAGAGTAGGGCTAGTCCTCCACGACGATCAACTGTCGGCGGAGCCAATAAAAAAATTCCGATCTCCAGGACATCTGTTGACCACCCCCTACCCTTGGCATCAGAGCTGCCCATCGGGCCATCCGTTTGCTAGTGGTGTTGGGACTATGACCTCCTGACGCTGAAAAATTAGTAATCGTTCCAGGAAGAATGATACCAAGATAGGCCCATAACCAAATTGCTTCAATTTGGCCTTCTTGCATTTTGTTAGCTGGTGTTTCATGTTTATTGTCACGGCCTCTGCGCAGCTGTAGATGGTCGTCAAGTAGTCTACAACAAGGAGCAACTGTGTCTTTGTTGCTTGGTGCGGTGCTTGCGATCTCGTATTTTGTGTGATGGTATGTAACACTACTTTTAGTGCCAAGTCGGGGATAGTCTGGATATCAACTTTCCCACTTCCTGTTCCCTTCAGTGCCCCTGGACATACCCTGTCAATCACCATGGACATGCTTTCCATACAAGGCCGGGTACCAGTTAGGATCAATGATGCTCCCCTCCACGATAATATTGTTATAAAATAGATGTCAGAAACATGAATCTCAAGTTCCTGATCTCGAAGGATGAAATTTTCTTGGTTCTCATCCCATATGCTAATCGAATACTGTAACAGCTCCGGTTGAGCACGAAGACACGGTGTCAAGAATAACTTCTTCAGTCCACAGTCTTTGAGAGCTTCCATGCATCTCTCATTTCCCATGGCAAGCTTGTCCTCTTCGCTGTGTTCCCGTTCTTTCCATTTGATTACCATTTTGTCGCTTTCAACCTACAAACACATTCATATGAATATTATTAGCCATTTTTGAAGCTTGGATTTGTAAACAAATGGGTATTTAAATTTCATTTTTGCACAAGAATGGTCTATGAGGTTGGTGCGACTGTTTCCCAAACACTCGCGCTAATGGGCACGCCCTAGTTTAGAAAATTGGGCGATTGGCACGACTCCGTGCCCAAAACCCGCGCCAACCGCCGTGCCCTAATATTTGTATTTCGTTCCCCAGAAATCAAAATTGGAAGTTGCAGGTAGGAGAATATGACTTAAAATGAAAGGAAGGATGTTAGGTCTTACCTTGAACTGACGGATTTGATATTGGTCTGTTGGATTGCCCGCTATCGTCGCCGCAAAATCATAGTATGAAATGGGTAACTATTGCTCCACAAGAGGTAAAAAAGTAAAAAGTAATTATTTTACTAACTTTTTACAACCCTAATTAGGTTTTAATGCATATTTTTCGATTATTTTATTATATTATTTTTGAGAAATGGGTTTTACACGTGTCTCTTGTACATAAACAGGTTTTCAGGCCATAGTGATGAAGTAACGAGTTGAATTTTGTACTTTTTCAGACTCGGTGAAAACAAGAAAAAGTCACCACTGGAGTCATCTTTCAACTCTTTTTTGACTCTCTAAAATTGAAAATATTGCGGAGACTCTTGTCTTTTCGATCTCGTTAAATGGCTGCCAAACGATACCTACCCAGTATACATTTACCCCTTTTTCGGGCTGGGATAGATTATTTACGAAAAGGAATACCTTAGCCTATCGCAACTAAGAGGTTCTTTCAGATATTGTTTTTTACCTTTTCGGATCTGAAATACTATTTACGAAAAGGGCCATTATGGAGTTTTATTTTCTGCCTTCTTTTCAAACTCTCTAAACATGAAAAGATGTCGAGTTCTTCCTTTTGCTGGATTTCGTTAACCCTGGCGACATCGGATTTCGTCGTCACGGACTGTTGGGCTTGGACAAATTGTTCTCGCGACAAGACCGATCTCCCGTTGTTAGAAGACAATCTAAGCAACAAACGAACAATTGAGTTTGTCTTTCTAGACATATTCGTTTTAAGCAACAAATAGAGGGTGAAGGTGTCGATCCTACCTTAGATCCAAATGCTTATTTGCGCTTAGTGCTTCGTACCTGTATCCTTCTGTCGCAACAGGAGTTCTTTCGTTGAAATAAAGTGTCGTATTTTTCCGACCTGCAATCACAAACAAGAAAATATTAAATAGCACCCGTATAACAAATAATCATAAAACATACCTATCATAGTGATCAAGGAATCTATGAAATAAACAATCAAACGACAGCTTATTGAAATAAACAATCGAACGAAAATTTATTGAGAAAAACAAAACTTGATTGTATTAATCTTAAAAATAACAGAAGAACCTTAAAACCTTAGCCTTGATGTTCGAAAGGCCTTCCCGGGGTCCGAAGCAGGAATCTCCTCTACTTTGATAAGTCTTGCACTCTTCCTTCAGGAGAAAAAAGAGGTATGTGATCTTTCCTCTCAAAAGCTCAGCAGAAGGAAATCTAAATCTCAACAACACTTCAACTCAAATATTTTACCCATCAAAATATTCTTCAATCCTCCATTAGTTTCCTTAACATAAAAACTTAACCCTTTGAGGCTACCCAATGCCTCCTTTTATAGAGCAGATGAGGAGGTTAGGATTCCACCTTTAAAGGGATAGAATCCTCCTTCAAAGGGATAGGCCCCTCACATCAAGGGATTAGTTCCTTAAGGTGTGGGATACATGCACCTTACTAAAGCGTACTCATCCCCAAAAAATCTCATCCAGAACCTTCTAGAATTGACCAAAATTCAACTTTTTTAGTTTAATTTCGCGCTTTTTTTACTTGCTGTAAATTACAGCATTACACTAGAAAAAGGCGTTCTAGAACGCAGTTTATCTTCCCATTACCTGCGTACCGTAGCTAAAAACTCAGGCAGGCTTCATGTTACCTACGTACCCAAAGCTTTTTTGAGTTTTAAGGTTTTTCCTTCATTTTTAGGGCTTGGAATGAGGAACAAAGGTTGTAAGACTTGCAAAGGAGGCATGTATGAGTGTTTATTGTGCTCATACAGTCAACAGAATGTCAAGGTGACACCCATGGTAACAATGACGTTATTCGAGTTCCTCCTTCCTAGGGCTCGTAAAATGTACTAGTTTGGATTTGTCCAAAGGACAAACTTACAGCACAAACATATGCTATCCCCTTCAAGCTTGTTTTAAAAAATAATTGGGGTACTCACCAGTAATGGTGGGGGAAAATGGAACCAAGTTTTAGTTATGTTGGCAGTATGTCGCTCTTGAACATGGCACTTGTCTGCATTCGTGTCAGGTTGGGGACACCTCATTTCGTCACTTTTGCCTCCATGGGTTTGGGTAATCTCTTTTAACCTTCCTCATATGATATTTTCCACATCATCATGACCCTGCATCCCTTGATGTCAAATACTCATTAACTCCGCAGTCGTGTCACCGATATGTTCAAGAGAAGTTTGCCTCCGTAGTTTTCAACCTTTCCCCCGATTCTCTCGTTGGTCCCGATTCACTATCATCATCTTATCGCCTTGTGTCAATGATGTGGGAAACATTATGGCCCACCTTCGATCAGGTCACTTCCTGTCGACTTCAACTCATTATCCAGGAATTTGATCTGGAGACTCCCTTCTGGTACCTTGGAGCCTGCATGCCTCAATGGTGGGTTCTTCGCATTCGACGCAAGGTCCACCTCATTGGTCTTCGATCGAGTGATTCTGCGGGTGTTCGATGCCAGATCACTGTTCAAATTTCGTTGATTGTACCGGTTGTACCTTGAGAGCCATTGTCATTATTGGTGGTTTCTCTCGTGCCCGTTAACATCTTTCATCATTAGCTAGTAATTAGGTGATTTTCTTGCATGTTCAACTTCAGCTCATATATTCGCATGCTTGAATCTGCACTCGTTCGAGTCGAGATGGAGCGCAAGACCTTGGGTTTTGTCTGATAAAATACAGGCAGTGGATTTTTGTGGATTATCACATGACTCTTTTGATTGGATGGTTGCGACCATAACTGAGTCTATTTGTTGATCCTTACTGCTGGATGGCTGCATCCATACCTCGGATCACAGTTTTTATACACTCTATTATGGATGGCTGCTCCCATACCACATGTTCATGTATCAGAGATATTTTTTGTATTTGTACTTGCAGGTTTTCCAACAGCTGTGTTTGGTTCGAATGCGTTCTCATAAAGCATTTCACCTTTCCCTCTCCCTCGAACCTCATGCTTTAGGGGGCATCTGTTACATAGCATTTTGTCACTGTCCCTGCAATCCCCATCTCCCCCATTGGAGGGTCATTTCCGTGATCAATAAGCAGTGTCATGCCTTGCAAAGACCATCATTGTATCCCTTTGCATGAGAGTAATATTCCTTCTGTTGACAATTCCCTGAGCAGAGACTCAAAAACCCCTATTTTTTCCTGGGCACGAGTAGTCAGTTATGCCTTTGCGCCAAAGAGGAATATTAACACTGAGCCCCACGCCAGCTGACACTCTATCTCAGTTAGCCACCCACGCTGAGCTGTTTATGGAATTTTTTTTTAAAATAGAGGCAGAGATTCCATTCCAACAACTTCAAGGATGAGTCATTGGGAGTGGTTGAACTGATAAACCATGGATTTCCTCCTTTGGTTTATGGTTTCCACCTCTTGTGGGAACCTCCTAAAGGATAGGCCTCCCTCCCACCTTTGTAGGGATCCTAACCTCCTCCTTTTCCTCTATAAAAAGAAGCTATCTCTCTTTGAATAAGCTAGTTGAACTTGGATAATTGAACACACTATAGCAGAACTTTTGAAGAGATAGAATAAGAAGGAATTACGTTGAGAGAGCTTGAGTCCATGCCTTCTGAGAGAGCTTGATTCCATGCCTTCATCCCGTCCGAATTCCCTGACGAACATCTGAGACGCGCTTTGGCTGAACCCCACTGGAGGAGACCGCGACGTCAAAGCTTTGGTTGTATCTCTTTCTTATATCAATACATATATGTGACTATTGTTTGGTTCCACTTTTGTGTTATGACATTTGTTTAATGCAATATGTTTAGCCCTCTTTGACTGGCTAATAGTTATGAATGAAGTGTTATTATTTCGTATGCTATTCTTGTTTTCTGTTCTATGTGCAGGTATTCGAGCATGACTGCTGAAGGATTGTGACTCGCCAAGGTAGGAGCGAGAGGCCACCACCACTACAACAACGACAATAGCGTTGGACTCCAGGTAGGTCGATCTACCGTGTCCTTTTTCATTCAATAATTAGGAATCAACACTCTGGCATGTCTCTTTGTTTCTAGACCCACTCTAGGGTTAGAGGGACCGTCTCTGTCCGCAGAGAGGATTTATCTGCTTAATAGCAAGATTCATTGAGATTTTGTGGTTCTAATGAATCGAAATTGGCTATGAGGAGCCCATAGAGCAGCAATAGTAGGTTAAGTTGGATTGATGCAGTCAGATGTCATTCAGACATGAAATAAAAGTGACAGTGTCAGATACTGGAGCGCATTTCAGAGTTGGCAGCAAGTGCAGAGTGCATGGATGCAGGTGTCAGTGACGCAGAGGATCCAATAGACATGTGTAGTAGCTAGCAGCAAGTCAAAAGACTTTGATGAGAGATGCATTATATTGATTCAATTTTTTGGAGGCTATTCAATTTCAAAAGTGTTGCATGCAAAGGTTGCATGTGCGATAAACACTAGCGAAGTGTTGCATGTGCAAGAAACACTAGAGAAGTGTTGCATGCATGAGTTGCATGTCGCATGCATGGAATCACATGTTGCATGCAAGGGTTGCATATTGCATGAATGGAGTTGCATGTCGCATGCAAGGACATTCCTTTCTTGTTGAGAGGGAGTGTTGAAGTTTGCAACAAGAAATAGTGAAATTGGAATATGGAAACAACATCCATGATCCTAGCGAAAATTATGCACCTGCACTAGGTGGGGTCCACACAGGCTATTTTTAGGTGTTTGTCTATTTATAGATGTATGGTGCGTGTCTATTTATAGATGCATGTCTATCTTTATTATCTCTTGATTTAGATGGACAATAAACTAGATAAAAGAACTTTCAGATTAATCACATCATTAGGATTAGGTCGACGTTTAGAACCAACTAATGTGGTTCATCCTCAGGACAGGTGGAGAGACTGATCAATTTTGATGAATAAATAGTGGAGATGCATCATTGCCTGGAAATAGCCGCTGAAAACTAGCTGTTAATACTAGCCATTAGAAAATTAGTTAGTTAGTTAAAAATAAATAAATAAATTAAATAAAAATTAATTACAAATATGTTAATAAATTATTAAGTACTTAAAATAAACATAACAGGTAATATTTATTTTAAGTACTTAATAATTTATTAACATATTTGTAATTAATTAATTTATTTTTAGCTAACTAACTAATTTTCTAATAGCTTGTTTTCAACTGCTATTTCCAGACAATGATGCATCTCCACTATTTATTTATCGAGATCGATCAGTCTCTCCACCTGTCCTAAGGATGAACCACATTAGTTGGTTCAAAACGTCGACCTAATCCTAATGATGTGATTAATCCGAAAGTCCTTTTATCTACATTATGGATCATAAAAGTCTTAGATCGGATAATAAACTGTAATCTATTCTCAATGTGGACTTGGAAATGGTTAACTAAAGTGGCAAATCAGTTAGCTAAGTGAATTTTGAGTTAAGAGGTTGGTTGGTGGGACATGCAGAGTGACTTTAGTTGTGACAGAGTGATTCTAGTTGTAATAGAGTTGGAAGTGTAGTGGTGCAAGTTGTAAATCAGTTTAACTTAGTGAAGTGAGTTAAATTCAGTTGTGCTAGTTGTATCTGCAGATACACTAGTGAGAGATCAAGCGAATTAAATATTAATTATTTCACATGTAGTGATCTCACATGCAACTGATGTTTTTTCTATTATTAACTGCATGCATGTCAGATCCAGTGGAGACCCAGTTGAGTTCTAGGTGAAAGGGAAGTGTAACTATCAGTTGTGATATTAGCAGGATACCTAGGTGTAGTTATAACACCACATGTTGCCCATGATACTCAACGCAGTTCAGGAAGGTTGAAATTATTCATGATTAAGGATTCCATTCATCAGGAACTGCGTGAGCAAGGCAGGCTATCTGGAGGCAGTAAATTAGCTAAGGAAATTGCCAATTTTTGTATGACAGTGCGAGACAATTAGTTGATGTACTGAGGGTTGTTGTGAGAAGAGTTTTGTATGTAATTGTTTCATGATTCCTTGTGGAATATAAAATATATTGTAGAGGGGTTTTGAGCAGTAAACTTTCCCTGGGAATATCTGGTGTTGTGGTTTTTATCTAAGGCTTCTTTGCTTCATGTGACTGGCAATTGTGTTGTTTTTAATTCCACAAAATATTTAAAGTACCAAAAGATTTAACTTCTTAGTAGTTTTTTAGATCTAAAATAATCCAAAGATATACACAAATGTTGTGTAATTTCTACATAAATGTCAAAACCATATCTCCGCGCCCGCCTCCTCCCCATCAAACCAAGGAGAGAAGGACCGGAGAAACCTACAAATGGGAAGGAAAAGTAAAAACAAAATCAAAATCATAAAAAATAGGAAAAAAACAAACAATCATCCACTAATGTAGTGGTCATAACACAAGCCAAAAATGAATACAATGGATGATGGTATAGGGATAATACAAATCTTAAAAGGTCACATGTTTACTCTCTTAAAGTTTTATTCCTTTTATAAAAATATACATGGCTTTAAAAATTAGACATTGTGTAAGATGTTTAATGATTTTACCAATTATTACACATTACTATCAAAAGAAAATCAAACGTAAAGAAAATGTGCAGTTGTGATATTTATTTCAAAGCAGAGGAGAACCAAAAAATTAAACTTCTCATGAGAGAAAATTTTGTGAATGGTTGATACACCTAGTGCACTCTTGTTTAGTGATTTTAAAATGCTCATAACAAACAAGAATAAAAGTGAAAGCATCACAATTAAGTTTAACTTCCTCTGAAATGTCAAGGATGGTGGTTCCTCCTTTGCTTCACATCACTAGCAAGTTCCCACAAATGCAATATATAAGCCATAAAGAGAAAAGTCTTTACACAACTAATCTACCTGCTAATACTACACTCTAAACCAATTAATGGTTGCAATATCATGTAATCATATACCTAGGTGTAGCCACCAAAAGCAACTCAACCAAAACAAAATCACTCCAAATCAACAACATGAACCAGAGCGTGTTATGATAAAAATGGAATAAATCATACTTTTATGATTTTAGTTTAGAAACACAGTAAATATGATCGATGCTGCTATTAATATGATCGATCAGTGCATCACTAGGGATGAGGTCCTCTTGGTCCTTAAATATTTTCCTCATGATAAATGCCCTGGCCCTGACGGTTGGCCTGCAGAATTCTATATTTTCTTCTTTGATATGATGGGCGAGGAGATCACTGAAATGATGGAGCTATTCCGCAGGAAGGGTATGATGCCTGCTAATCTAAACTCATCTTTCATCGCTCTTATTCCAAAAATCTCTGATCCTGCTTCATTTTCTGATTTTAGACCTATTGCACTTTGTAATTTAATCTACAAAGTCACTTCGAAGATTATTGCTAATCGCCTCAAGGCGGTATTATCTCCTAACATCTCTGCCGAGCAATATGGTTTTCTTAGTGGCAGGTCTATACATGATGCGATCGCCGTTGCCCAGGAGATCTGTCATTCTATACACGCCAAAAAGCAGGAAGCGCTCATTATGAAAGTCGATCTCCACAAGGCATATGATTCTCTAGATTGGTCGTTTATTCGGGCTTTACTGCTCAAGATTGGGATTCCCATTAGAATTATCTGCTGGATTATGTCTTGTATTTCTAATGTCAGGTATGCTGTTATTATTAATGGGCTACCATCTAAATTCTTCAGGGCGGCTAGGGGACTGCGCCAAGGATGTGCGCTCTCCCCTCTCATCTTTATTTTGGCGATGGATGGTCTCAGTAAGATATTACAAGCCTCGGAGACAAAGGGATACATCAAAGGCTATTCTTATTCAAGCACGGTGTCCATCTCTCATTCATTATTTGTGGATGACCTATTATTGTTTGGATACTTAAACAGAAATCACTGGTTCTACATCAAATTTACCCTTTATCGTTTCAAGGCAGCAACAGGACTTTGTCTAAATGCTGATAAGTCTTTTCTTCTATTCGAATTTGGTGATGCTGCCGAAATCAATTTCATTGCTGAATTTTTGGGCATCGGGACTCGTCATATTTCCAGGGGCTTCAAATACCTCGGATTTCAAATCAAGGCTTGCGGTTATAAAAATTGTGACTGGGCATGGATTCTTGCCCGGTTCCGAGACCGGTTACAGCGCTGGACTCACTGCTGGTTATCTCTGGGAGGCAGGATCATTTTGGTTCAATCGGTTCTATCTCAAATGATCGTATTTTGGGCTCATCTACTACTCCTCCCGGCGGGGGTCATCTCCAAAATCAACAGCATCATTTCTCATTTCATATGGGGGGGGGGCAAATTTGTCTAACAAATTCCCACTCTGCCGATTAGATGTTATATGCACTCCGAAGGACATGGATGGATGGGGCGTCCTTTGTACACGAAGATTTAACTATGCTCTTCTCATCAAGTCATTTTGGCGGGTGATTAATAGCACGGGGATCTGGAACAACATCAACAGGATTAAATATTATGATGGGGATGCATTGCAGATGATTAATAGTAATGGCTTTTCTTTTCCCTCTGTTATTTCTTGCATCTGGAGGAGTTTCAAATCGATTATTCCTATTATACGGCCAAGGATTGGATGGAAGTTTCGGGATGGTAGCAGAATCCCCATCGGGGCATTGAACTTTCTTCATATGCTAATTCAATCTAATCTATCAGTCCACCTGCTGCACACCTTTACCACTCACGGGATCCTCTATTTTTCTCAGCTGATACACTACTGGTCTCATTGCGCCCCCATTTTTAAAACCTCAAACTATCTGCAATTACAGGGGCCGGACGCAGCGGAATGGGAATCAATTCGTAATTCACTACGCTCTGCAGGCCTGTGTTATGCGCAGGGTGGTGATTATCTCGTATGGAATGGCCCACTCAGGGATGGCAACGTCATTGTCAAAGAGATTTATCAGGACATTACTTACTCTTCGCTTCAGGCTCCAGATCCGCCCATTTTCCTCTCCTATTGGAAAAGAAAGATTCCTACGAAAATTGTGCTCTTCGGATGGTTAGTTTGGCGAGGTAAAATCCTAACATGGGACAATCTTATCAAGCGAGGTTTCCAGGGTCCGGGCTGGTGTGTACTCTGTCACTCTGCATCGGAGTCTATTGCCCATCTTTTTTTTGAATGCCCCATAGTCTCTCAATTATGGAAGCTTTTCAGCTCATTTTTATTGGATCCTTCTTGGCGCCCTAGTGATTTTATCTCTGCTGCATGTGAATGGGATCATCAGAATAGTAATTTCAAATCTTTGCCTTTCTACTTGGTCTGGGAGGTCTGGAAAGCACGGAACCTGGTGATATTTGAACAAAAGCCCTTCCACTTCCAGAATGTCTATTTGACCATCAAATCCTGGATGGAAGATTGCCCACCCCCGGTACTTTCTGTTGTTGATGCTTCACGACGCATTAGGCCCCATGATATAGCCCTTCCTGCCCTGTATTTCGATGGCGCTGCGGTTGATGGATCCACCGGATGCGGTGCATGGATCAAAATCTCTGACAAGGAGCGCATTCACATCCATTGGAATGGCGGGCCTGGTACCAATAACAAAGCGAAAATATTGGCTCTATGGGGGGGCCTTTACATTGCCATTGATTTTCAAATTCAGGTGCGGAGTATCTTTGGTGACTCCCAACTAATCATTGGATGGATTTACAAAGGTTTCCAGATGTATAATCAGCTATTGTCGGGTTGGAAGGACCAAATCCTCAGTTTCTGGAATAGGCTACACCGCCCTATTATTAAACACATTTTCCGGGAAAATAATACTAGGGCGGACAAATTATCAAAATTGGGTCCTGCTGACGAATTTGGTCTCATGTATCTTACACATTTTGCTGATGGAATCATGATTGCGGAGCAATCAATTCCTATTCCATAACCTCCCTGGTTTTCGGACAATTTTGGCTTCATTTTGCTTCTGGTTCATTATCTTTTGCTACGCTACAGGGTATTTATATCTCGTATATATTTCTCCAGTATATATTGGCCAAGCATCTATTATCACAGGGTTATCAGTTTTCGGTATAGTGGCCTACTCTTTTTCTGTTCAAATGCATGGTTTGTCACATATAGCTACATCAAGCGAGCGTGTTATTGTTTAAATCAGGCGAGCCGGATTTCCTCTTCACTTCAGGCGAGCCGGTTATCTTCTTCTGTTCAGGCGAGCGCTGATACTTTTCTACAGGTATGCATGAAGGTTCACATTCAGGCGAGCGTGATTTCCATTATCTGAAGGATCCTTCTGATCTTTCCTGGTTCTTCTCTCTTCATTCCGGGTCTACCTCTGCCTATTACTTGTAGATAGCCCTTTCGATCCAAGGGCGCATAATATCTTACTATGTTGGTTTCCTACAACGCTGTTTCATTCTATGGAGATAATTTGTATCAATATCATCTATCATAATCTCCATTTTTGTCTTTTATAAGTTTTTATCAGTACTGGGGTTAATCTGCCCCTATCTATGTGGCAGCCCTTAAATCCTTTTTCATTGCTCAACCATCTGAGCTTGTTTATTAGGGTGATATGCTGGATTTCTCGCTGAGTTTTATCTCAGCTGAGAACAATGTTGATCATGTACTGCTTTATATCAATAGTATAAAACAACGTTTTTTTCTTCTGAAAAAAAAAGAGCCATTAATTAATAACACAATAAATATATATACTCTAGATAGTATATCTTGTCTTCTAACCTATTTTCAAACACATGTGAGATGACACGGTTAAAAATCTGGAATTATAGAAGCTACATGTTAAATGATTTAATCAATTAATTTTTCATAGACTCTCTTTCTAGTGCCATTTTGTTGACGCAAGTGTTAGAAAACCTTTTCAAAAAAGGAGAAATGACCCATACCAAGACTCTTTAACAACCCCAACTATTTAGAATGGTCATTTTCGACGGATTTATGGCTCTATTAGCCTTTTTCCTCTTCCTCTCGCGAAAAGGAAAAGACAAGGGA
This sequence comes from Pinus albicaulis, assembly GCA_034641835.2. Lineage (NCBI taxonomy): Eukaryota > Viridiplantae > Streptophyta > Pinopsida > Pinales > Pinaceae > Pinus > Pinus albicaulis. The sequence goes on along the minus strand of JAXQQM020072819.1, from coordinate 74,314 downwards.
AATGCAACAACTATCTTAAACACATGCAATGATATATATACAATGAGAATGCAACTAGTATGTAATCTATATATTTGTACATATGTACAAAAGGACAATGATGACCATAAATCGATGTAATTGACATTAATGGGAAAATAATTATTTTTCTCCTTGAAAGGAGACTTGGTTTGTTGCTCACGTGAGTCTTTAAGAATATTGAACTCCAAATACAAAAGAAGCTAAACTAAGATTAATCTAAGCATAATCCATTAACTACAAACAAACAACTATCAAATCAAAAGCAAACAAAAATGAAATATCTATCCTACAGGAGTAAATTGATCTAAATTGGTTCAACTTATGTGCATATGTGTGAATGACAAAAATATATGATTAATCTTATATTAAAACCATTCAAGCTTCTACATATGAATACGATGCAAATCATGATCATTGCAAAACACTTCTAAACCTTCATAACCTAAATCAATTCACAACAAATAGATCAGATAATAAATTAATGACAATCTTCATAAAATAATTCGATAAGGATTCTTATTATAAAGTTTTAAATAAAGATTGGAATAAAGTTACAAACTTCCATAAAATTTACAGAAAAACTGTAGTGAGCAAATATGAAAATGACTTTTATTGTCTGCAGAAAAAATCCACACAAAGTTGAAGCGAGTCCTCAAAGTTCACTCTTCACAATTCCCTTACAAATGTTAATATATCAACTATTGGTGGAGCCTCTATTCCTATTCCTCTAGAAAACCCAAGTTTAAAAAGGAAACAAAAAAGTAGAAAGGATTCAAATCTCTCTTCTTTACCAAGACCTCCCCCATTTGGTTTAAATCTTATGATCCTTTTATAAACATGGAATTTTTTTTCTTCGTCCTTTAGATTTGATTTGTGTCCATCTTCTTAGGATCCAAATCTTCCATTTTTTATCCGCCATCCAAATCACACGTTATTATTAACTAAAAATTATTTAAAATATATTTTAAAACAAAAAACCAAAACAAAAACAAAATTTAAAACTAATATAAATCTAATCTAAAACCAAAATAAAACTATATATATATATAAAATTTAAATAAAATGTTTTTTAAACAAATCTAAAATTAAAATTGATACAAACTATATTGAAATTAAATACAACGAGAAGCTAAATAGCTAAATAAAAAACTATAAGATAGAACTACTTTAAAATCAAATTAAAAGATAAATTAAATACATAAAATAATTTTAAAACAAAACTAATAAAATCATTTATTAAAAAAAAAATACTATCGATTTTCCCTCATATGGATGGTGAGGTGAAATTAGAAAAAATGACTTTGGAAGAACCAAGGGGATCTCCAACATGGTACATTGGATTGCGAAAATTTCTCATGAGAAATTCATTGGGGTATTTACCAAAAAAAAAATCCATGTCTTATATTTTCAAATTTCATTCCGGTTTGATTAGAAAAAGATTTGGAAAATTGCCTCCTGTGAGCTAGCAGCACCTCTATCTCAAAATGAAAGAAAATTGAGAAGTTTGACACCTTATGAGATAATGTTGAGTGAAACAGCAGTAAATCCAATCGAAGCAATTGCTATGGTGCGGCTCATAATATATCTAAAAAGAATTGAACAAATGGGAGTAGGTAGATGACCTAATGTTATCTTCAAGGAAGGCATGAGTGAAAGAAAGAAAACATGGATAAGAAAAAACTACACATGGATGAAAAAATGGAATACCTACCTCAATGCTTGTCCCACAAATAGTAAGGAGCTAAAGAATTTTGTTATGGATAAGTTTCGTAAGCAGGTATGGGGAAAAGAGTTGGGTAGAAAGAATAAGTACTACATTGAAGAATTCAACCCTACGTATGATCTCCAACAAAAAGAGTACTTTGGAGCTAACATTTCGTGGAATACAAAGGTCCTTATTGCTCAATTAAGAACCAACTCACATCAACTTCAGTGTGAAACATGACAGTGGAAAAGGCCTAAAGAAGCTTGGGAAGAACGAGTGGGTACATTTTGCATGTCTGGGGCAGTGGAATCAGAAAAACATTTCATTTTGCAATGTGATGCGTTCAAAGATATCAGAGAAAGTTATGGGAATATGTTCGCATCAATTTCTTGGCATTGTCTTTTCAGGGATGGGATCGTTGGAAGGTTGGGTTAGCTCATCATCAATTTGAATAAGAAAAAAACTGAAATGCAAAAGGCGAAAAACAGGGAACTCATAGTCCCATGTACTATTTTTAGTCTCGTGGATCTTAAAATTTCATTTCATTTTGTAAAGGGACGCGTTTTTCAATATGTTGTGCCCAAAACCACTCCCTCCAACAAAATATCTTAAATTATTCATTGGAAAACCATTTTATAACAATAAAATATTCTTGCAAAGCATCAACAAAGCAGATCAGGGAAGAAAAATGGATAATTATTCTTGTTTTGGTGTTTGCAGCGATAGTGACAACGTTTTGAGGAAAACTGAGCTTGATTGCAATCAAAGCACCCAAATCCAAGCTTTAAAATCTCCCACAAACATTTTTTAATCCTCATATCTAAACTACGGTTGCGTAATTTATGGATTAAATGAGGGCACAAAGAGTTGCAGATCAATTGCTACCATTCTAAGAACAGTCAGGAGACTATTGTTTTAATTCTAAGAACAGTCAGGAGACTATTGTTTTAAAGAGTTATCACCATTCCAATGGTTATTTGTTGCCGTTAAAGTAATCCAAAAGTAGAGCATGCATACCATTGGATCTCGTTTACGAAGCATTAACACAAACTGTTTGAACCAGGTATGATGCAACGTTGTCTTATACCCTGATGAAAGCGAGGTGGAGTGGTTGTGTATGAAACTCTGCATGGTTTCTGGTTAGTGTCTGAGTTTTATTTTGCTTTAAGGGGAATGAAGTAGATATGGTCCAGAGTGGTCTCTAAAGCCATAGCTACAGTTTTAGTGTGGGGAAGGGTAGATCCTTTCGGACTGAGATTTTGGATTTTTGCATATCATTCTGGATTTCATAGTCCTATTTAAATATGGAATGAGGCAAAATATGGTTATAAAAAGTTTTCCAGAGAGATAGAACACAAGAAAAAGGAAGGTAAGGGTTTGTAGTTGCTCTAGATAGTGGCCTGCAACTGGCAAATATATTGTGTAGTGGGTTGTGGCCGATATCATCAGAGAATGGTTGGTGACAGATAACTCTACAAAACTTGGTCATTTTTATGCATGTGTATCAATGTGCATTATGGTTTCGGCCTACAATGTTGTTATAATTCAGATCTGGGTGTTAGCTATTATTGCATTGTTTATCTTGAATTCCATTATGAAGACTCATCGGAGAGCTTAAAACAATCACTCCAATGAAAAATAGAGGAGCTAGGTTACCCCCTCATGAACCTTCAAAGAGCTTTGAGACTCCTTTCTCTGTGAACCAGTCTAGGTTGACCTTTTTGTGGAATAAATGGATAGAATGATTCATAATTTCCAGGCCCTGTAAGGATTTTGGGTTCCAATTCTGTTTTCGTTGGTGGCACTGTGCTGGATGCTGCTGTTGTTGCTGCTAACATTTTTGAGTTGGCCCCTGCAAAAAATCGTTCTCTTGTTTTTCCGTCACCTTTTTTTGGCCACCACCCTGGGTTCCGGTTATTGTCCCGGCTGTCGGGGAAGTTGAAATCACCTACTCCTGTTGCCCTCACACTTAACTATTGAAGAACCCTGACATATCCTGACATTTTATTTATTCCTCTGCATCTCTCGTCACGACTCTATCACTCTGTAATCGTTGGGATCAAGAACAAGTCATTTCAGCCTTAGTCAGTGGGATCATGGGAACATTCTCGAGGTCCTTTTTCCATGATGTAGTTTAATCCAGGCTGTTTCCTTTTCGGGATGATGACTCCTCATTAAGGAAGTTTTAAACAACCTGACAAATCACTTGATCAAGCCATTTTGGGCTATATGCCTTGCATGGTAAATTAAATAGGGTGGGTGGTGGATCAAATACGGTGCCACGTCTGACTGGGTTTGGACTTTTCTCTCGGATGGAGAAGGCAGATGAGTATGATATCCTATCCTCAGACACCTTGGCACATGAAGCTCTAATAACTGCCACATTGGAGGCAAAAAGGGTCCGCTAGGCTAATATGGGCCTGGGTATGGGGTCCCTTACACAAAATAGGACGTGGTCACCCGGTAACAATGTGGATGGTGGGCTCAAGGTATACTTAGATAATCCATTAGACAAAACAATATCAGGAAGGGTTTGTCTGGAAAAAAATTCTATAAGTCTGTTGCAGAAATTTAAACAGGTAATTGTGGAATATGATGATTTGTGGGGGAGGGTGACAAGCCTCCAAAAAAGAGCTTTGATCAGTCGATGGATATTATCAGAACTATCTGAGGTTGACATGGTCGCGTGGGTTATGACCTCATAGAGCCTCATCCTAGGTTATGCTCCCAAAGTTAGTCTAATGATGAATGCATGGTTCATATACATTTCATGCACGAGGAAGACTGTGTCAAAATCCTAAGGTGCACATGGGTGAAAGATAGAAGTTTTATGCAGCTCCTTCCTTGGTACCATGGTTTTAATCCGGTTATGGAGGCGCCGAAAAATAACTTGGTGCGGGTTAAGTTACCAGGGCTCCCTCTTGAGTTTTGGGCACTCAAGGCTCTGGCAGAAATTGGAAACTCTATCGGGAGCACGAAGCATGTCGACCAAAATATACTTGGAACAAATGATAAACATATTGCTTGGATATTAGTTGAAGTCAGTTTTGCTGGAGGTTTGTCGGGAAATGTGGATCTTCTCTGGGGTCAGCGACGACATAGACAAAGGATTTATTATTGGGGTATTCCATTCAAATGCCTAGTTTGTCACCATATGGGCCATCTCATGAACATATGTCCTTCTAGGTATTGGAAAATGGGGTGCAACAAATCAAAGTATCGTTTAGGACGCGGCGGGAAATTGTTTCACAGTTCAAAGGACTGTCTCCCATCAGGTAAGCCGTCACCTCCTTCATCTAATTATGATCTCTCTGTTTCTTCAGCATCTCAGTCAGATAGGTCGCCCTCGCTTCATTTGGTTCCCACTCATAATGCAGACCCTCCTATCCATGGCTCAAGTGCCCTTCCTCTGACTAGAAATCCATCATGCCCTCCCACTCATAATGAGGATGACTCTAGGCCATCTGATGATTCTGAAGTGCCTCCATATAAGCTTTACCCGATAAGAATGATGACTGTGACCCCCCGTATGCCTTAAATGGCTCCCTCTCATGTTGTAAATACTCCTCATCATGGCTCATGTGCTCCTCCTATGCTAACTAATACGTCATCCCCTCACACTCTCAATGAGAATGACTCTAGACCTTCTGATGATTCTGAAGTTCCTCTCAATGAGCCGAATTCGACAGGAATGTTGACTGTTTCTCCCTCTATGCCTCTGCTCAAATGGTCATCCCCCTCTCCTCCTCGGGACTTGGATATGGGTGTAACCTCTAAATATCCAAGAAATACAGTCGGGAGTGATATCGAGTCTCTCATTGGTAACCCGACTCTTGACATTGCTGCATTAACTGTATTTGATAAACTGCCTTCTGATCCTCCCATTACCATCTATCCTGCTTCAGCATGAAACATTACTGTTAGGAAGAAGTCAAAATCCGAGTCTAGACATTTTAGGGGTTGGCTTAAAACCAAATCTCTGTTTCAGGATGAGTTGAACGATTTTAGGTATGTTCCCATCTCTTCTGTTGACATTCTCTAGGGACTCAGAGCATGCAATCCTATTAAGGTGTCTAAATGCATTCTATTCCATCTCTTAATATTAGGGGGATAGGCGACCCCTTAAAACATCTTCGCCTCAGAGATTTATTGGTGGAGATCCAGTCTTGTGTTACATTATTTCAAGAGACCATGTGTTCACAATCTAAAGCTCTCAGTACATTTCTAAAAATTCGACCAGGATGGCATGCCGTTGGAATTGACTCTATTGGCAGAGCTAGGGGTATGATTGCCATGTGGAATCCAAAGGTGGTTAATTTTCAAGCATATAGCTTCTTTGGGGGCATTATACTTTCAGGGAGATTCTGGAATTCTCCTGAGACAGTTCATTTGATTGATCTTTATGCTCCATGTCAGCATCGATCGTCCTTCTGGGATCGTCTTAATACATCTATTATTCTATGCGTAGGCAATCTCATTGTTATTGGAGATTTTAATTACACTCTAGCAATGAATGAAAATTGGGGCAAAGATCCCGATAGGACCCTTTGACTGACCATATTGCTCAAATTTTTCATGATCATCACATGGTTGACATCTGGCCTGTGCCCCTTGCTCCAAATTGGACCAATCATTGTGTTGGTTCTGAGTTCAAAGGGAAGCATTTAGACAGAGTTATGGTTCATGAGAGTATTATAGAGATTCTAGGAAACACTCGGTCACAAGTGGTAGCTGGTTCCCTATCTGATCATATGGCCATTACCTTTTCATGGTGCATGGAACATGCTAGATGCAGATTTCCATTCAATTTTAATAGAATGTGGTTAAAAGACCCTGAATATCACTAGCTAGTCACAAAGATATGGAAGGAGGATGTATATAATTCTGTAAGAGATGAGTGGAGGAAATTGTCAATGAAATTGTGAAAATTGAAAATCTATACAAAAAGATGGGAGATAAAAAAAAGGAAGAGCTCCGTGGTGAGTTGAGAGATATTTCCGAAAAGGTGGCACACAGTTATGAAGGCATGAAAATTTCCCCTCCAATTAAACATACAAATGAAATTCTTGAGGGATTTTAGAAAAGAAAGATAGAAATCTTAAACATACAGGAGGTGACTTGGAAGTTGAAGAGTCGAGTTCAATGGCTAAAAGAGTGGGACCTGAATAAAAAATATTTTCACCAGATGGAAAATGGTCGAAGAAACATGAACTCAATCTGGCATATTCTATCGGCAACGGGCAACTTGGTCTACTCTACCGAGGACATTCAGAAGGAAGCTTTTGCCCACTTTTCCGAATTCTACAAGGTAGAAACTGGGATCGATCATACAAGTCAGAAGTGGGTGTTGGAACACATGCCCACTATGTTTGACTCTAGTGAAAATAAAAATCTGGGGAAAGCCATAACTAAAGAAAATATTGAGATGGTTCTAAAATATTTTGCTCAATACAAGAGCCCTGGGCCAGATGGATGGCTAGCTGAGTTCTTCCTTAAGTTCTTTGAGCTGTTGGGTGATGAATTGCATACAATTATTGAGTAGTCTAGGCAATTGGGGTTCATTCGTGGGGACATAAACTCAACCTTTCTTGCTCTAATTCCTAAGCCATCTTGTCCCCAATCCTTTACATACTTGAGGCATATTGCCTTATGTAATTTCATATATAAAATGTCCTAAAAAATAATTGCTCCAAGGATCAAAGGGGTGCTATCTAGATACATTTCTGCTGAACAATTTGGGTTCCTAAAGGGGCGCTTGATTCATGATGCTGTAGCATCAACTCAAGAAGTTTTTTATTTAGTACAGTTTCAAAAAATGGAGGCCCTTATAATGAAGGTGGACTTATTCAAATCTTATGACTGTGTGGACTGGTCTTTTATAAGATTGGTTCTCTTAAGGATTGGTATCTCATTGCAAAATATTAGATGGATCATGGCCTGCATTTATTTTGTCAGATATGCGGTTATCATTAATGGATTTCCATCAGAGTTCTTTGTGGTAGGCCAAGGTCTTCACCAGGGATGTGCTCTTTCTCCTTTAATTTTTATTCTCTTCATGGATGGGTTCAACAATCTTATGAAGATGAAGAAGCATGTTGGTTTTTTCTAGGGCATATCTTTTTCCCCATATGTAAGAATCTCACATTATTTGTTTGTATATGATTTACTTGTTTTTGGCAGGATTATCAGGAATCACTAGTTTTATTTGCATTACCTCCTTCTTCATTTCGGTGCTGCTACTGGGTTGCACATTAACAAAGGAAAATCCTTTCTTATTCATGCACAAGGTGATGCTAATGAGATCAATTTCATTGCCGGTTTATTGGGGGTTCAGATCAAGCACATTTCAGAGGGCATTTCTTACATGAGGTTTAAATTAAAACCATGTGGCTATAAAACAACTGATTAGACCTGGCTAGTTGACGATCAAAGGCAAAATTCTCAAATGGTCTCATAGATGGCTGTCTTTGGGTGGGCGATATATTTTAGTTCAAGCAATTTTACATCAATTAGTGGTATATTGGGCACATCTATTGTTCCTTCCTGTTCATACGATTTCCCTTATTAATGCCACAATTTCTCATTTTATATGGACATGAGCATCTAAAGGAAATAAATTTCATCTTTGCAAAATCGACAACATGACAGTTCCTAAATATTTTTGGGGTTGGGGCCTTTTGCAAGTTTGTTCCTTTTCAAACACTCAATTAATAAAATATCTATGGAGGGCTCTAAAAGGAGGCGACATCTGGTCTATAATCCTTCAGATAAAATACTTGGAGGGAGAACCTTTCTTGTATATATATATAAGAGCCTTGGTTAAATAGATACATGAGTCCTTCAATTGGGAGAGCTTCTAGAAAGTCATGGATTTATTTGCAAAGCGTCTGGTTTGGAGTTTAGGAAATGGACAGAAAATTTCCCTGTGTAGTGGTAGGATTTTGGGTCTTACTGATGGGCAGTAGATTAATGATTGGCTTATTCATAAATTGTCCCACAGAGGTATTTTTTTTTCTTTGTTTCGCAAGTGATTTATTCATGGCATCAAGGATGCCCCAAATGGAAATCTGTTGCTCAACTTGGTTTACAGGATCAGGATGCCGGTTCTTGGCAGAAATATGTTGCTTGTTTACAGGCAGGTGGCTTCAACTTCCAACAGGGAGGTGATCGGATTGTTTAGGATGGCGTAATGACAGAAAATAGGCTAGTTGTGTAGGACATATACAATTTCATCATCAAGAATAAGATTGGAGACAAAGCTCTGTCTCCCTTCAGGGTATATTGGTACTAGAATATTCCACATAAAATATATTTTTTTGGATGGTTAGTCTGGAAGGAGCAGGTGTTGACTTGGGAAAACCTTATCAAAATGGGCTTTCATGGACCTGGTAGGTGTATTTATTGTCTCAGTCATGGAGAATCGATTATCCATTTATTTCTGTCTTGTCCGATTGTACTCAAAATTTGGTCTATGTTCTCCCATTTCCTTATTGATCCAGGATGGGGACCGGACAACATTATTAACACTTATGCAACATGGGGAACGATCAAAGGAAAATACAAAGCTTTGCCATTCTATTTTATCTGAGAGATATCGTTAGCTCAAAATCGTGCTATTTTTGATGGAAAGCCTGTAATCATTGCATAAATACATGGGGCCATCATGGCTTGGATTAATGCTAAGCCATATACACTACCTATTGTGAAGGATATATCACACCATATCAAACCTCAACTTATATCTATTCCAGTGATTTTCTTTGATGGAGCGCAACAGGGGGGTTTGTGCGGATGCAGTGCCTGGATTAAGCTTGAAAATATGGAAAGATTCCAGATCTGTTGGAATGGTGGAAGGGGATCCAATATTAAGGTGGAAATACAAGCCTTGTGGAGTGGTTTATGGCTAGCTTTCAATTTAAAATTGATATATGTGAATATATGTGGAGATGCTAAGATTGTATTGGATGGGATTTCTGGTAAGGCTCTCCTTCAACCTAAAGGTTTACTGGGGTGGATTCATCGTATAAAATCTCTCCTTGCAAAGCTCAATGACCCATCAATAATTCACATATATAGAGAGAACAACACTCATGCCGATATGTTATCAAAGAAGGAGTTCTCTGTCTCTCCCAACAACTACTATATTTATCATTTCAAGGGCTCTCAGTTGTTACAGGAATATGTGGTCTCGTCCTTATGATGTGCTTCAGGTCTTCCTTTAAACTAGTTTTGACTATTTCTTCTTTTTGACGGGTTCTTATTTCCTTATGCATGGTTTCTTTGCTCTCAAGCGTTGCGGATCCATTAAGCTGGGTTCCACCGCTTTCCATTCGTATGCGTTAGTTTCCCTTCCTCTTCATCAAGCGAGCCAGTCCAATATCAAAGTGAGCCTGATTTGAGTTTTTTTTTAGTTTTCATCTTGGTTAACGCCCTGTGAGCTTTGTTTCAGGGGTTTTGTATCTGGTTGCCTTGATTTTTTTTATCAGGGTGGTTGTGTTATCATCCACGGCATTTGGCTCACATATAGAATTGTTATGACGTCTATGTTAGATGGATTTTCACTTTCCTTTTGGAGGTCATCGTTTTTTGAGAAAGTTTTGATAAGTAAATGATATGTGATACTATATGTAATATTCAATGCTCGCGATGGTGAGAAATTATCCTCGTGATTATTGTCTAATGCCTATAGTTGCTACTATGAGATCATCTACTGTTATTCACATAATATGAACACCGTTTTTTCCTCTCTGAAAAAAAATTGATGGATTAAATGAGAAAGTCGATGCTTTATTTTTCGTGGATGTCACTAAAAAATTACTTCCTAAAGAACCTTGATTTTATCTTAAATCACACATCAATTGAAATAAATCTTGTGAGTAAAATCATTTGGTGTTATTCTAAGAAAAAACTATGTGTTGAATTTCTCAAATTCGTCCCAATTCGACTAGAACCAACGCCTAAAATCTCTGTTTCATTTTGGTTTTGTTTTTTGTTGATTTTAAATTATTTTTAAATTTATAATTTGGGATTAAATCTCACATTTATTGGAAAATATGGTTTTGAGGTTTTAAGATATGTGATTTGTTTCAATTTAGCTTTTCCTGTAGTGCACAATATGTCTCCCTTATGTCTCGACAATTGATTGATTCAATGTTAAGTTTAGTATGATGGTGATATGTTGGCTTGACTTAATGTTTAAACAAAAACTTTAATATACATGATATTTAATACTAAATGTTAAACTACATTATATAAAATATACAACTGTGCCATTGTTAAATATATATCGAGTGTATCCCCGATGGGGTGAGGAACTAGGTGCACGAGGCATTGCTAAATATATATCGAGTGCCTTGATGGGATGAGGAACCACACCTGGTGGTTGATTGGTTGAATGTTAAGATTAGTATGATGGTGATATGTTGGCTTGACTTTATGTTTAAACCAAATATTTAATATACATTATATTTAATACTAAAGGTTAAAGTACATTATATAAAATATACAACTATGCCATAAAATACATTATATAAAATATAGAACTATGCGATTGTTAAATATATATCGAGTGTATCCCCGATGGGGTGAGGAACCACGTGCACGAGGCATTGCTAAATATATATTGAGTGTATCCCCGATGGGGAGAGGAACCACTTGCATGAGGCACCATGTGGTAATGCCAGTTAACATTTGGCAATTGGGTCGAGGACCGATCTCCCCATCATCTCACATTACCCTGCGTACGGGAGGGAGTAATGTAATTCGTGTGAAATATTTCATTGCCTCGACCAATTTGGGAGACAAATCTCGAAGAAGTAAGGTAATTCCTCTGAAATCTTTCATTGCCTCGACCAACTTGGGAGACAAAGCTCGACGAAAAAATATGGTAGGCGACAAGTGTATTTGGTTTTCGTTTTGGCTCATTGCATGCTATCAATATTCCGATCATTAGTGTCGGAAGCGTCAATGGTTTGTTGTGTGGGGAAGGTGGAAACCCTGGTGGTGGCATTCCTTGTATTTTGTATTTGAAAACTGGTAATTTGCTTTTTTAGAGGGTGATATTTAGTGTTTTTGTACGAGTGTGGCATGTGGTTTCTGTTGGAGCCGACCTTTCATAGGTTTTGGTGTGTATGTGAATTAGTTTCTCTATGTTATTAGTACTTTGGAAGTAGAAGTGGGCAACGCCGAAGGCTCCGTGGTTGGGTTTTGTGATAGTTTTGTTGGTGGTGCTCCCTCCCTGACTTCTGGGTTCGTAATTGGGTTGTCTCGTTCTGTGGTGTGCGACATTTTGCGTTTTCGTGGGAAAAAGGTTTGTAGCTCTAGGAGGTTGAAGATTTTTCTTAGTTCAGGTGTCCCTAGGAGGATTCTTCTCAATGTGTGTTGGGTAATTGGGTGTTTCGCTTGGACCTCTTCTTCCCGACATATCCGAACTACCCAATAATTATGTGTCTGGGTCAGTGGAGGAAAGCCTTGTGGGGAGATGGGCTGGTAGTGGTCAGTCAACGCCCGAGCGAGCAGGGTGGCGAGAGTACTCAGCGCCATTGGGATGGATGGTATATGCAGACTTGGTTGTGAGGATTCTCTTTGGAGTGGGAAGGGCAAGCCATGGAGGATTTCAGTGTTGTCTATATCCCCGTTAATTGCTTGACTCAAATCGACGTCGGTCCTGTGAACATACGCTCAGTCTCGCATCGAGGATAGTCCTCCTTCCTAATGAGATCCAACTTGGTTGGCCGAGGGGACCGAGAGGCTCAATTGCAGAAAGTGGATTTGGAAGTGGAGACTAAAGGGGCTTGTCGAGGTGGCAAGAGGCGGGTGGCATCTAGTGTGCGCGGTGATTGCGGTTGTGGTGGTGCAGTGAATGAACTTGGGGGACACATGTAACAACCTTAGTAGAGGGGTGGAGCGAGGCGAAGCAATGACATGGGGTGACGAGGGAGTGAAGGTCGTGCGATGCATGGTTCGAGGGAAATTCGTCCATGTTGTCTGGAGAATTGCAAAGATTTGATTCAGTCCTTGCAAGAGCGGTTCAAAACAACAAACCAGATCCACTGAGAGGAACATGCTGAATTCATAGCTACTCTGAACAAGATGCACTACTTTCAGTGCCATGTTTGAGAACGAGTTGTGGTAGTCTGGCGAGGACAGAACCTGTTAATGGAGAAGGTGGATAAGATGGAGTCCTGGATGTCTCTCTTTGAAGAGCATATCCAATGATATTTTCACTCTCCACCTCCCCTTGGTACAATGCCAGACAACCCGACCTCAATTGCATCAGATGACTAGCATGGTTACAGGTGTTCTCTTTGTGTTAGGTGTTTTCTGGTGCCTTTGGCCTTCTCGGTTATGGACAATGTCTTTAGTTTCCTTTTTGTTTTTTTTTTGTCACATGCTACATGCAGTGGTCAACAAACCTGGTCGGGGTGAGACTACCAATGTTTTGCTTATGATGTTCTTATTTTCTGAAGAATGAATAGATCGAGTGTACAATTTAAAAAAAAATATGTTTTTTATTTATTTATTTATTAAACACACACACACACACACAATATATATAGTTTATTATACAAAATATACATTAATTTACATATTTTATTAAAAAAGGAAAAATCACCAAGAGAAGCCAAAGAAACTTGTAGAATGCCGAAGAAAATATCAAAGTGTCATTCATTAAGAAAACCATCAAATTAAAATGTGAAAAATACTCAAAGCCAATCCTTCAAGGAACAACCTCTAGGAATCAAAAGACAGTCGCAAGACATGACCATAACTCGGAAAGAGGCAAGTCATGATCATAAGGATGAGGGGAAAGCCATCAACCACATCAGGGTTCATATAATTTGACCAAAACATATGAAAAGACAATGTTTATAAAGATATTATGGTATGAAATAAGTGTCAAAGATGACAGCTACAAAATCATAGATTTTGTAACGACCCTTTACACTTTCAATTTCACATGTTATAAGTCATAGCCCATTCATAAATTGTTTGCAATAACCCAGAGAAACATGATCATGATATTGCAATTGAATAAAAATGTGATCGATGAAATTAAGCAGCCACTAAAAGAAAATCCCTCAGATACCTTGAAGTCCATAATCCCACCAATAAATACCTATCCATTAAGCTCATTTCAATCAAATCCAAAACAACTAGAAAAAATGCTAAACTTTTTTAGGAGGGGCCCTTTATTTTTTTTATAAAAAAAGTTGAAGGGAGTAGGTTGGCGTGCCAACAGGGTCCTAGTGTCCATTGCATATGTATACATTTTTGTTCTAGACAATATGAATATGACCTGGGCGATGAGAGAGGATTTTGAACCATATATGTATGGGGAGAAAAAGCAGGGCAACTTGTGCATGAGGGAGAATGGGTTATTTCCACACTAAAGTATTTGGGACAAAAACAATGAATCCCATGCATGCATGATAGTAAAACGACATAGGACGAAATGAAAGGTAGAACCATGGAATGGTATTAAATCTTGGCACCATGTTTAACATAATCAACAAACAAAATTTTGCAGTGAGGAATAACATAGGTCGAGGCTAGTTTTTTCTCATACTTGTGACAAACACACGCTTATTTCTTGAAAGTTTGTTTCCATCGGTTCCCTTCAAAAGTTGTGAGTGCCAATCCAAGGTTCTAGTGAGTTCCAAAGCTCAACTTCTCCACTAGAGAAAAATCACAGATGGGTATGTTAGCGACCTCTCTTCCAACCACCTACACTTTGTTGTGAATCCTGAGATGCTCCTCGGGCTACAACAGAGTAAACACACATGATGTCTCATAAATTTTCCAACTCTCACATTTCTCACCATATGGTTCACATAATATTACCATAAGGATGGTGTATTACATATGTGCCGTATGTTTGAAAATTGCAACTTCACGAAACTCCTTTAATATTTATGGTGTGGACTTTACAAAACTTGTTTGATATGCATGGCATGAATGCCCATGACAATGTATCTTGGCTCCATTCCAAAACTTTGTGTGTGTCTTCGAATTCTCACAAGGGATATTATGGTTTATAAGCTTAGTCTTAAATGTGTAGTGTATTTCACACCTTCACAATAATATATATTACATGATCAACAACTTTATATATGTGTTAACAATGTTGGTGAGGTGCATCACTTTTAATAAACTTTGTAATAACCTTATAACCATGCCCCTATATCTTTCATGGTTATTCCAAGGGTTACTATATTTATTATTTTAAATAATATACTTTTATAACTATATATATCATTAATGACTTGATCAAGAGGCCATCACATTTGCATGTTTAAACCTTAATTTTCACAATGTTTTTGTGTTCATAAATATATTTTCATTGTGAAACATAATTTCCTAGTTAGGCGAGTATCCATCGGTTTTGTTATATCAAAGACTGATCATGGAAATCAAACAAAATTATACCCATAATTATGTTGTAGTTGTAGACTTCATAAATATATGAATACCGCCAATATAATTAAAGCCTTCACACCACTTTTGAAATGTATATACATGCATATTATATAACAATATACAACTCCTTGCAACACCATATGTTGGTATGAAAGTATGAAAATGAAAATGATTCCATGTAAGCAATCTTTATTTCTCTAGTGAACCCCACCTCCCGAGGCTTAAAATTTTAGTTATTCTAGGTGTATTATTTTCAGGCCTTTTTAGGAGGAGGCGTTATAGTGAAGTGCAATGGTTTGCATAATTTTTTTTGAAAGTGGTTCAACAAACTGCTCATTTTCCCAAGTAGCTTCATCAAAATGCATGTTCTTCCACTTGATTAAGTACTCCATAACGATTATGTTTTGAAGAGATAGAGAAATTTGACCCATAAACTTCTTCTATTTCAAGAATGAACTTTCCTTATTCATCTAATTATGGAAGTTCTATTTACACTAGCATAGTTTGTCCCACAACCCCTTTTAGGGAAGATACATGAAAAACCTTACAAATGTGAGAATAAGGCAATCTAGGTCATACACCACATCCCACGAATAATATTTTAGGGTCCATAAATTTGGAGCTAATTTTCGATTCTTTCTTTTCTTGAGTGTATATTCTTAATAAGGTTATCATCCTAGTGACACCCAATCACCATCCTTGAATTGTTTTTCATTGCGATGTTGATCTTCTTGTTCATTCATCCTATTTTGTGCCAATTGATCCAAATGGAAATAACATTTTCCCATAGTATTTACACATGGGAGTGATGTAGAAAAAGCACTGAGAATATTATAAATAACGGGCCCCACCTTGAAAAAGGACAAATTCCTCCACACAATGTAGTTGTAACAATTTATCTTATTTAAAAAAGAGTTTCTTTCTTTTGAATATTACATGTTTTCTCTTCCCCTATTGATGTTCAAATCTCTTTTATCTTGGCCCTCCAAGATCTGGATCAATGGTTTCAAAGCCAAGTTACAACTCTATGATAAACATGGTTTTATTGTGCCCGTTTACTCTCCTCCTCATGATTACTATGTTCTAATGTTGGAAATCAATCAAGATTCTTGATGTCATTGCCACGTCTCAAGTTAAAATCCTGCAATGGTGAATAAAAAGGGGATTCGAGCTAAGGGTGGGTTGCAGAGGTTTCATAATTCTCGCAAAATACCAAAGAAAACTGCTTAGGATGCTGACTTGAGCTACCAAATCCCAAAGCCAATTATTAGGCATCCACAATACTTTGAAAGTGAATCAAATTAGGGATTATTTTCTTTCTTATAAATTCACTAAAAAATGATCTTGCCATGGTGTCAATTTAAAAAGAGGGCAATCATGATGAAGAACAAGGATTCGGTGAGGAGGTTTTTCCTTCCAAGTGGTTCTGCTACGATTCCCCCATGACTAAGGTGGTCCTGTGGGTCGCCATTCCTGCCTTTTTTCTGCATGAACTACATCATCACATATATGAGATTTGTGAACTCTAGTATGCATAATTGGTGTCACTAAACCCAACACCTTCTTCATCGAGGTTTTGTATGTAACATATGCATGGAAATAATTTGAATCCTTAGGTCACTTTTGTGATGAGTATTTTCTTGCATATATTATCTGGGCATTCAGATCTGGATGAAAAATAATAAGATCTACAAAATAGGGGATTGAATTAGTTAATGCCATGGTGGTATGTAAGTGTTTAAAGAAAACTAAAGTTCATTTCCATGGTGGTTTGTGGTGAATGCATATGTATTCCAAAACATCAAATATGTATGGTCGATACTTGCTCAGAGTGGGTGATTGATGGAGATTATGATTGGCCTACAACCTGCGATATATGTCAAGTAGGATTTGATGATGGAGTTGCTACTACTCGACTGGGTTGCTTACATGTGAATACACATTTCTTGGTGTCACATCTCCAAAGTTTTCCTCCCCACACAACTCCAATGTGAAACACCTACCTTTCTTGCTCCTCTCTGATATGGCTTCCAAAGAGAATTAACGATTTTGGATCTACTATTCATGCCAAACTAAAGAAAGTTATTTATTAGAGTGAATTGGTAAAAAAGTTGTTAGGAGACAACTTGATTACTCGACAACCACTTGAACCTCATCCTACACCACTAACCTTTACATTTGACCCATTTGTTTCTTTTATTGCTATACACTCATGAGGAAGTGTTAATGCTAATCTCCCATCAACTATAACAAAGGAGATAGTTGCATCACTAGGTCCAACACCATCAACTATTAATTTGTGATACAATTTTGGAACCAAGTCATCAAGCTCAAATATTGTTGGCATAAATGGAGTTATTTCTTCCAGTTTCCAACCTTCATTAGCTATTGATCCTCATTTCACACAATCTTAGAATACAATTGGTCCTGAAGCAACAACAAAAGAGTGTTCATATCACGGTGACAAATACAATCCAACTTTCTCCCCTCATGATGCGATGATGATGAAACTAAACAAAAGTATACTCGACGGGGTAGTTTTTGTAGAAGGTTTTTAATGTTTTTGCTAATTTTTTGGTCTCCTTCTTTGCCTAGTTGACTAGTAAATACTCCATGGAAAGAAGACCAAGAAGGTGGATCAACAACTGATGATTTAATTTAGGGGCACTCTCGACAACGAACATCTTCTGTATATCCTAGGAAGACCTTGATTTTCCTTTCCATTATGTTTTGTATGGTAACTATTATGGTTCTAATGATCCTTGCTTTATGGGCTAATGACTTTTTTTAAAATTATCTATTTAATAACATCAATAGAAATCTTATTACGTTGAGGACCAGAGAGTTCACCAATGTGTTTTAATAGGGAATTTTGGTTGACAAATATGAGCATAGTTTGGATTTGTTAGCCATTAGGATGGAAAACACTGTCAGTAGGCTCGCAATAATTTATCTTCATTCGGGCCACTGTCATCATTCTTGGAGGCTTTACAAAAATTATATAAACAATAGACTTCATGTTCATAACTGTAAAATTTCTCATAGAAGGCATTTTCACCATCAAATGAAACCAACAACTAGAACCACAACAAAAATTCATGTCGTTGGATCAAACAAATCATTTGAAGTGGCTGAAACCCACAAATGTGAATTGGTTGCTCATTAATCTACAAATGTCTTATTGCATGCGATGTTTTATGCCTACTTCATACAGTGAAGCAAGATTATGGTGTAGTTTCAAACAACACTACCAAGGATAGAAAATGGGTTCTTAACATTTTATGCGGGTTGTCCTTGGCCATCGTGCTTGTATATTTGATTGAGGAGGTCCATTGGAAGACCATTGAATGGGATTTTTTTCTCAAGGTACCCCGAGATCGTAAGTTTAGAAAGAGGATTATGAGAATATTTGTTCTTTTTTTTTGTGACATATATTTATGATACATAAATGGAATAATTTTGGACAGATTCACAAGGGAATTTGTGCCATACAATGTAGAGCTGCTGTTGTCCAATGATAGTGCTAAAAAATTTATGGGGGTAAATTTCCTGTCCATGATTAAAAAAATAGATAGGGAAAACATCTTCACAAAAATCATAAAAATCTAGAGAGGTTAATGCAAAGTTTGAATTTTCAACGCCCTACGCAAGAGGTTGTTCGAAGAATGGCTATAGAGATTGGCTTAGATATGGTCTTGATAGTCTTGAACGATGCTCGGGTTGTGGTCATAACCAAGTCCATTGAGTCCATTGACACTGTCATCGACTTCATTGAATCCAATGGGCCTTTTATATATAGGGAGGAATCCTTTACAAAATCTAATTGGATAGTCAAAATATATGAAGATAATCCATCATATTTTTACCATGCCTTGGAAGACTGACACACAAGCTATCTCAAGGTCCATTTTTTAGGTCATACACTATGAATATTACATTTGGCCCAAAATCATTATAGGGTATCTCTATCTTGGGACCCTCGTTCGTCATGGTTATGGGTCATCCACAAACCCACAATTATGGGTCAACCACACAAAACCCTTGCCATCAAAGTCCATTTTCTAGGCCATACACCATTGGTATCATAGTTGGCCCAAAAGTATTGCACGATATATCTATCCTTGTACCTTCATTATTCATGGTTACATGCCAACCACAAAAAACCTTTAGAAATTATACAAAAAATATGTATATCAATGGATTCAATCCGATCATGCGATCTACTAAAGCAAGATACTGAATCCTTCTACAAATAAATTGCGGAAATTAAACATGATCACCAATCACAACAAGTAAAGAAAGAAGCAAACCAAACCACAACACATATATTTTCCTGGGGAAAGCTTGCTGCTCAAACCCCTCTATCTCTATTGTATAATGAGCCAAGGAATCATGAAACAATACAATGGAATCTTCTCACAAGAGTTTGCTGCACTATCCTGACTGTCTCACACTGATCCAGACAAAATTGGTCTAATACTTAGCCAATTATTAGTCTGTCTTCAGCCTGCCTTGCTCACACAATCCCTAGGAAATTAATCCCTATAAAATAGGATAATTAGCCTTCCTTGATTGCGCAATGCTCATGGGAAATCCTATGGTTGTCTTACTGCATGCGGGAAACCTACTAACGATACAAATGATAGTTAACATCCCTTTAACCTTTGTCTCAACTGGGTCTCCAATGGAACTGACATGCATGCAACTATTAATAGTAAATCATCAGTTGCATGAAAGATCACTGCATGTGAATTAAATCTGAATTAAATCACTTGAACTCTCACTAGTTCAACAAATAGTTACAACTAGTTCAACTAAATTTAACTCAATTAATTGAGTTAACTGATTTCTCACACATTAAACTAATGCACTAACTCCAACTCGAACTCCATAACTAATAGAATCACTCTGCATGCCTCACCAACCACCCTCAACTCGAAATTCATGAGCTAACTGAGTTTATCACACTTAGTTAACTATTACACGTGATTATGAGATAAGATTACATTTTATTGTCCAATTTAATTAAGGGAAAATTAAATTAGACACATTTATTGTTGAATTTTCAACACTCGCTCTCAACAAGAAAGGCATTATCAGCTACCATGATCCTACCTCTATGGTATTCAAATTTTCTCTTGGTGAGCGCCTTCGTCAAAATATATGTATCCTGATCTTCCGTGGGAATGTACTGAAGTAACATAATGTGCCTCTGAACACAATATCTGAGATGGTGGTACCAGATGTCTATGTGCTTGGACCTATCATGGAATACCAGATTAACCGAGAGTATAACGCAACTCTATTTATCACAATGTATCACCGTCGGATCCATTTGAGAAACAAACAAACCAACTAGGATATTTCTCATCCAGATGGCCTCACATGCAGCCTGACTTCCTACCATGTACTTTGCCTCGGCTGAACTAAGTGCCACATATTTCTGCTTCTTTCTGTACCAAGAAACTACTGTTGATCCTATGCAGAAGATCCCTCCTGATGTGCTCTTTTTGTCTGATGGACAACCTGCCCCATCTGCATCCATGAAGCCTTGAAGCTTCACTCCCTCTGTCTGTCTGTACCATAATCCATACTCTATCGTGCCCATGAGATATCTCAAGACATGCTTCCTCACCTTCCAAAATAGCTTGGTCGGCTTAACCATAACTTGAATCATATGGTTAACTACATAGCAAATGTATGGCTTGGTGTTCACTAAGTACATTAGTGAACCTACTAGTTTCTTCTAAACAATAGATTCCACTACCTCACCTGAAGTAGAATCCTCCTTCCTCTAGTTTCCCGGAAGAGGAGTCTCCATGGGTTTAGAAATATCCATGTGAAACTTACTCATAATCTCTGTGGCATACTTGCCTTGAGAAACAAATAACTCACCATCCCGTTGCCATATTTCCAAACCAAGGAAATAGCAAAGGAGTCCCAGGTCCTTTATTTCAAAATCCCTTGAAAGATCCTCCTTGCAAGAATTTATTAGTTACTCATCACCTGTCAAAATTAGATCATCAACATAAAGTATGATAATCAAGAGCTTACCATTAACCACAATCTAGTATAGGTTCATATCCGCTTCACTTTTGGTGAAGCCCAACCCGGTGAAATAGCTGTCAATTCTAGTGTACAAAGCACGAGGTGATTGCTAAAACCTATATAGTGCTCTCTTGAGTCAGAACACATGATAATCACTGTCAAAGATCTCAAAACATTCTGCTGCTCTATGTACACTTCCTCCTCAATAACTCCATTGATAAACATAGTTTTTGCAACCATCTGATGTATCTGCCACCCCATATGTGCTGAGAGTTCAAGGAGAGATATAATCGATGAGTATCTCACAACCAGTGTGAAAATCTCCTCATAGTCAATCCCCTCAACTTGGGAGAATCCCCAAGATAAAAATATAGCCTTTTACTTCTCCACACTCCCATCTATCTCCTGCTTCACCTTATATCCATCTAGATCCAACCACTGATTTTACGACCGGTTTTGGGAAAACTTCCCATGCACTTTTCTTGACGATGGAGTCATACTCATCAACCATAGCGTCAACCCAAATTAGTTGCTGCACTGCTTTCTCAAAGGAGGATGGTTTAGTCACAATACACTTGCTCATAAGAGCCATGTATCTAGTAAACCTATGTGGAGACTGTCTCTGTCTGCGCAATGAAGTGGGTGCTCCTACATGCTCTGCAGCATAAAGTCTCAATCTATCAGCTTACGTGGTACACATTATACCATTTCTGGTGGATGGCTCTGCATGAGTGTTTTCTACCACTCCATGATCCTCTGCATGTGGCTGCTTCACATCTTGAGGTTCATCCTTTCGAACCAAGAGTTCCTCATCTGCATGCAAATCCATCTCCCTCTCAAGGGACAGTCACATGGCTTTCTCCTCATCAAATTTTATATCCTGTCTCACAACAGTCATCCTACTGTTTGGAAAATACACTTGACAATTGTGGGGAGTATCAATGTACCCCAAAAATATCCCAATCGTAGCTATTGGTTAGAGCTTATTCCTAGCATCTTTGGTCACATGGCAATAGAAAGATGAGCCAAAAATTTTAAAATATGAAATATCAGGTTTCTTACTAGAAAAATCTTCCTCTGGTGTACTCATGCCAAGTATTCGATGAGGACTATGATTTTGCACAAATACTGCTATGTTGCATGCCTCCACCCACAGATGCAACAGTAGGCCCTGATCATGCAACATCGCTCATGCCACACCCACAATTGTTCTATTCTTTCTTTCTGCAACCCCATTCTGTTGTGGGTTATGAGGCGCAATCAACTCTCTCTGAATTCCTTCTTTACTACATAAGTTATTGAATTCATTGGAGATGTAATCACCACCATTGTCGCTTATAAGAGCCTTCACATGGTTCCCCGTGTCTTTCTCCACTAGTGCTTTGAACTCACAAAATTTTGAGAACGTCTGATATTTCTTCTGCATGAAGTAGATCCAACACTTTCTAGAAAAATAATCAACAAATATCACATAGTACCTGTGATTTGTTGTCGAAGCTATAGAGAATGGTCCACACACGTCTTAGTGAACTCTCTCAAGGATTTCCGTTGCTTGTTTCTCCTTCTCATGAAAATTGGCCTTTGCATTCTTCCCCATGGTACATACCTTGCATGTGTCTATCTACGCCAGAGTACCCTTTGGAAGCCCCATAGAAATCTGCTGCATAACCTTCAAATCTTCATGGTGTATATGGCCCAATCTCCTATTCCATAACTCACCCTCATCCTGGCTCACCACTTTTTCGGCCTTACCCATCACTGCTGCACAACAATCTACATCAAGTTTATAGAGATTCTTCAAACGAATCCCAATCTTCTTGGCTTTTCTTGTGGCTTTGTGTCGAAGTAAATCTTTCCCTTCACTAAAAACCACATCATAGCCTCTATCCTCCAACATTGTGACTGAAACTAAATTCTTTTTCAAGCCTTGTACATGATTAACATATTTTAATAAGAAGGGTTTACTTGACTATCTATCGAAGGGAACTGTACCAATCCCGGTAGCACTGTACCATCCGTCATCACCCATTTCGATATGCGTATAGAGGTCCTTCTCCTCCAAGCTACTGAAAAGTTCTTTCTCTCCCGTCATGTGGAAAGATGCATCACTATCCGAGTACCACACTGATCCCATCGCACTTGACACCATGCATGCAATGAGCGTGAAGTCCAACTCAAATGGTAAGGCCAAAGCCTCACCAGCTGCAGATCGTGAAGCCTTCTTGTCGTTCTTCTTTTGTGGACAATTAGTGGCATAATGTCCATGCTCATGACAGTGAAAAAATTTCACTTTGGACATGTCACACTCCTTGCTTGCTTCGCCGGTCTCAGATTTGGAACAGGATTTATTTCCTTCCCCTTCTTCATCTTACCAGCCAAGGTGCAATTTTCGTCATCATCTGTCTTAGATGAAGATCCATCTCTGGTATCCTGCTTGAATTCTTCTTGCACCAAATCCGACCTAAGTTGTTCCCAATCTAGTAGCTTCTCCCCCCATTCATAGAGTCCTGATAACTACGCCAACCCTTGGGAAGGGTTAGAAGAGCTAGGTTCACCAAGTCATCATTCGCGACAGTAATTCCGACGCTCCCAAGCTCATCTCGACATTGGAAAAAATTGGCTAAATATTTTGGAATAATGTCTCCTTTCTCCATTTTGATTTTCCTGAGCTTGTCCTTGAGTGCCAATTTTCTATGATCACTGCACAGATCTGTCAAAGCCTTCCACATTTCATATGGAGTTTATTTTCCATGGATATGGAGATAATGTGGTCTTGTACTCCCTCCAATAAGATCCTCCTCACCTTTGAAACCTTCTTTTGCCAAGCATTAAGAAGTGTGGCATCTGCTGCAGCGGGTTTTGTAATGTCATTGTCAATGAATTCTTTCAACTCGTTGTCCTCCAGAATTGCCTCCATCCTGTCTTTCCAAGCAATATAATTGGAACTGCCCTCGATTACATACTCCAATCTCAAGCCATTGAAAGCCATATTGATCCTGATCCACCTGTCGCACCAAGAATACTTTTGCAAATTGGAATACTATTCAGTCAAAAACTCAATTTATTCTCCATTATAGTGATTTCTCGTGCTCTGATACCATGTAGAAATTATACAAACAATATGTATATCAATGGATTCAATCCAATCATGCGATATACTAAAGCAAGATACTGAATCCTTCTACAAATCAATTGCGGAAATTAAACACGACCGCCAATCACAACAAGCAAAGAAAGAAGCAAATCAAAGCATAAAACATATATTTTCCTGGGGAAAGCTTGCTTCTCAAAACCCCTCTATCTCTATTGTATAATGAACCTAGGAATCATGAAACAATACAATGCACTATTCTTAGAAGAGTCTGTTGCACTATCATGACTGTATCACACTAATCCGAACAAAATTGGTCTAACACTTAGCCAATTCTCAGTCTATCTTCAGCCTACCTTGCTCACGCAATCCCTAGGCAATTAGTCCCTATAAAATAGGATAATTAGCCTTCCTTGACTGTGCAATGCTCATGGTAAATCCTATGGTTGTATTACTGCATGCGAGCAACCTACTAATGATACAACTGATAGTTAACATCCCGTTAACCTTTGTATCAATTGGGTCTCCACTGGAACTGACATGCATGAAACTATTACTATTAAATCATTAGTTGCATGATAGATCACTGCATGTGAATTAAATCTGATTTAATTCACTTGACCTCTCACTAGTGCAACAAATAGTTACAACTAGTTCAACTGAATTTTACTCAATTAATTGAGTTAACTGATTTCTCATGCATTAAACTAATGCACTAACTGCAACTTGAACTCCATAACTAATAGAATCACTCTGCATGCCTCACCAACCACCCTCAACTCGAAATTCATGAGCTAACTGAGTTTATCACACTCAGTTAACTATCACAAGTGATTATGAGATAATATTACATTTTATTGTCCAATTTAATTAAGGGAAAATTAAATTAGACACACATTTCAAGTTGAATTTTCAACAAAACCCTTGTCTTCAATGACACTTGGTTTTGGGTCATCCACACACCCATAGTTATGGGTTAACCATATAAAATCCTTATTTTCATTGACTCATATTCAACAGAAGCTTCTAAGGAGGGAACTTTATGCAATGGGAACCATTGCTTTCTAAGGAGAGAGGATTGATTCGATTGAAAGAGGCATATGCCCATGATATTTACCCATGGTATTGAGTGATATAAATAATACACCAAGAATATTATAAATAATGGGCTCACCTTGCAAAAGGACAAATTCCTCCACACAATGTAGTTGTAAACATTTCTATTTTTTAATAAAATGTTTCTTTCTTTTGAATATTGCATGTTTTATTTCCCCCCTCTCGATGTTCAAATCCATTTGGTATTATCCCTCCAAGATTTAGATGACCAATTAATAGTTTTCCTTGAGAATTATCATAGTTTCTTTAGTATTCTCCATGTGTGACTTTATTGCTTGTATTTTGGACTTACCTTGTAAAAAATATGAGACACTAGGAGTTGGATATCCATAAAGAGCCTCAAATGGAGGCATTTTAGTAGATGTATGATATATAGTATCATACCACCATTTTTTTGGAGGGAGCGACTTTATCCATTGAGATTGCATATTTGAAGAAAAAAATGTAGATAACCCTCTAAACATTTGTTAACTAATTCCGTTTGACCATATGTTTGTGGGTGATGTGTTGAAACTCATCGTTGGTGTTGTTCCACACATCTTCCATATTTCTTTCCAAAAATTATGAGTGAGTTTTGGATCTCTGTCATTTACTATTATCTTAGGAAAACCATGGAGTCTATGAATTTCCTTCATGAACAGTTATGCCACTTGGCTTCTTGTGTATGTAATCTGAACACAAAAATGTGCAACTTTTGTGAGTTTATCAACAACCACACAAATGGATTCTTTACCTATTTTGATAACCTTATAATGAATTCCATTGATATTTCTTCCCATCTTTGATTAGGTATGTGTAGTGACTAAAGTAACCCTCTAGTTTTTATTTCTTTGGAAAACTTGGAATTCACTTACAATTTTTTTAATATCTTTATTTATTCCTTCCCAAAAAACAATATTCTTTTATCCTTTGATTTGTTTTAACAAACCTTGCATCCCCTGCCATTAGAGAGTCATGGGACTCTCTTAATGTTTGTTTCTTCAACTCTGATTTAGGGCATAAATATATGCTAACCTTATACCAAAGTATATCTCCTTTCCACTCCCAATGTTCCACAAAGTTCATTCATTTATACATAGCATTTTTTGTTTAATACTATTATGATTTTTCCATTCGCATGAGCTTATTCTAGCGACACTATAATAGAAAATGGAACCAAATATAAGCTTAATGCTTCATCTATTTTAAGAAGCACATCTTCTACCACATTTTCCTTCCCCTTCTTGTATATTATTTCAAAATAAAAAGCTTGCATTTATGTTAGCCATTTTGTTGCTCTTCTGATGACAATCTTTGCTCCAAAAAGTACTTTAGACTATCATGGTATATCTTTACTTTAAAGTGTCTCCTAATGAGACATTGTCACCATTTTTTTTTTGCAAGTTGAATTTCTTCCATTTCTTTTACATATGTTGATTTCTCCAAATATTTTTCCTTGAATTTTTTGCTTTGAAAAGTTGATGGTCTGCCTTCTTGTGTCAACACTACTCTAATTCCTTGTCCTGATGCATCACATTCTACTACAAATGTTTTCCCAAAATTAGGTGTTGCCAATACGGTCTAGAATAAATGACATCCTTTAATAGAGAAAATGCCAAAGTGGCCTCATTAGGCCATACAAATATTTTTTTCTTCAAAATATATTTGAGTGGACCTGTAATGCATGCATAATTCTTAACAAATTTCAAATATTATCCTATAAGTCTCCAAAATCCTCTAATAATTCCTCACATCCTATATCATATTTAGCCTTTGGTCATTTTTTTGACCTTTCTAAACCATTTGAGACACGCTCCCATAGGTTAGGTTTCATCTGAGGCTCTAAGTCCCTAAGATGACCCATGTTTATTGGGAATGCAAAATTTTGAGTCTTCAACCTCTCAAAGTCATTTGGGTGTGCTTAGAAGGGAATATAGTGGTTTAGAACTTATTATCCCTTTAATGATTTCTTAGTGCCAAGTGAACCATGAATTTCTTAAGGAATGTAATGTTTGTAAGGTGTGGACCACATAACATATGCCACTATCCTAAGAAAATACTTATAGTATGGGATCTTGGACCTATAGTTATTGATCAATACCTATGGTAAGTTTCCAAAGGACAAAATACTTTTCTTAAAGGCTAAGAAAAATTTCACTTACACCTTGAGGTCATTCTTAACCTATTGATATTATTCTTCTTTTCTTCGAAAAGCCTCTCGTTCCCCCCCTCCCTCTCTCACACACACAATATCTTGCAAGATATTCTCTAAATTAGCACCATATATTAATTTAGATATCCTACTCATTCTCCATGCTATTGGGCTACTCAGACGTTTAATATCAAGCTCCTCTATATGTATCTCCTTTTTATGGTTTGGATTTTTCCTTGAAATATTTCTTGTCTTATCCTACAATTTCTTTGATTTGACCACAATGCGAGCATATATGGGGTTAAATGCATATGAAATGGGGTAAATATATATATAACAGGGGTCAAACTAATAAAGTATCCATGTGCAAATATCGAATTAAATCATGTCCCCCCCCCCCCCCCCTCGGGGTCATATAATTGTCTATTAGCTTTGTACCTCTCACAACTAGGATGGTTGAAGACTTCTACCTACCTCAAGGGAGATCCCATCACAACCAAGGAAAAAGAGGTATCACCTTTATGAGGGATCATTAGATCATCGTTCAACACTTCCATTGTTTCATTATTTGTTGTATCTATTGTGTTTTATTGCATTATATTGAAGATCAATATCAAAATTGTTTTTTTGGAAAGGTGAAACATTATGCAAGTTTGATTGGGTGGAGTAACACTCTCTTGGAGGTTTTTCACATATCTCATCTTTAGCCTTAGTGTATTTAATGCCTACAACACTATTTTTTCATGTTCGTTTCCTTCCTTTTCTCCTCATTTTAATCTTCAACAATTAATATTATTACATCACCCAAGGAAATTGATAAATCAACCCTAGTTAGTTTGCTATCCTTTATTAATTTGTCGTTGAACCCTACTTAAATTAGCCTAATTAAAATTAAACCTTAGAAAACCTAATCAAACATAATACCCTAATTAATCTGGTGGCCTTTCTTCCACATTTTTTCCTTCCTCTCTTTCCCTCCTGGATTCTCTTGGTTTTGTTTTAAAACCAATCAGTAACTCCACCCCTAAATTTCTCCTCATGGTATAATGGTGCCTCACTACAACTGTCACATTACAATGATATGATATTCAATTATATGCCATAATTTATTAGTGGGTTAGTGTTGCTAAAGGATATAGTGTAATCTAATCACTTAAATCCCTCTTGGAGGGGGAGATTCTATATATGCCTCAGTGTGTCATGGGAGGGAAAATTTTGTATGAATTTAGTGTTACATTAAAATACTTGCAATGTTTGTAAAATATATTTGATTCACATTGTCAATGAGCTTAGACTCACCATTATTATCATAATTGCTTAGTAGCATGTTATATGCTAGGAACCATACAATCTTGTAGCTTGGGAAATATTAATATGAATGGTAGAGATTATAGTATGCATAACTAGTAATTAGTGGGGGGAGTGGAGGAAGGAAGATTTAACTTGTACATTCTAAGATGATAGCAAGTTGTTTCACCATTAAGTGTAATGTGAATTTCTTACACAATTATCATTCAAATTAAATCTTTAAATTCTTAATAATAAACTTTTCTAAATTAGATATTTGATGTCGAAAATGTGAAAAATATAAAATTTAAGAATTGGAAGTTTGGTAGTTAAGATGTTATTTGAACTTACATATAGTTTTTTTTTGGGTTTAAATTTAAGATTTGTTATGTTTTCATGCCATAAATGTGAAAAAAAATAATTTTTTTGATAAATGACATTTAGTTATTTAACTTTATAATATTTATTTGTGTAACATTAACATTTTTAGAGTTATATTTTCCATATGGCTTGGAAGCATCACTTTTCTGTTGCAAATCATTTCGTTGTAGTTGCGACTCCAATTGAAGGAACTAAATTGTTTCATTTGTCTGTTGTAGATGCCTTGAAATAACAACAAGAGTTGCTTTGCTGATTTGCACCATGTCTTCAACACTTGATAGGATCAAATTGCGAATAACTTGTAACAGATGGATGTGTTTCGCCGTGTGAACTCGCTCGCTTGAATTCAGGCTCGCTTGTCTTGAAATTTCTCACTTGATTTGAACTTGTTGGATTGAATTCACTTGCTTGATTTGAATGAGACACTCGCTTGCTTTTTTTCTTGAATGGCGCGCTCACTTGTACTGCCTTGCTTGCTTTCTTTCAAAATTTGTTTGAGTTTTATAACTTGCTTGCTTGAACTCTTGAAATCATGCTTGCTTGATTACGATTGCTTGCTTTGACCATTTTCTTGGTTGATGCACACTCACTTGATGTTTTGAATTTGTTCTCTAGCACTTTGTACTTCCTTGAATGTACTCCCTGGATTGTGCTTATTTGGAAAAGGAAGGGTGTCGAACATTGTCGAAAATGCACCCAAGAGACAAATGACAAGTTCAAATAATATGACTGAGTTGAAGAATTAGTTGACTTAATTGTCTTAGTTTGATCACCTTACCAATTCAAAATGGGGTGTCAGTTTCAACTGAGAATGCACCCTGATAATTCAACCCAGTTACAAAAATGTTTATCTGCAAGTTATAAAATGTGTTGTTGATGTCGATGTAGACTAGCCTTGGAGTGCTTGATTTTGTAGCTTTTTTAAACTTGAATTATGTGATTGAATGATGGGGAATGTGGATGTAGAATACCTCATTATCAACTTGGTGACATGTTACACAAATGCATGTGATTGTTTGTGCTTGTGTACTTAAGCTTGATTATAGGAGCTAGATTACTTAAGTTTGATGACTTGTATACTTAAGCTTGCTTATGTGCATGTAGTTGTTTAAGTTGTTGTGAACCATATTACAAAGAGAGTGTAAAAAAAATGGACACAAGTCATGCACTCACATTCACTACACACAGTGTACCTAAGATCCCCTTATTCAATTTTGGGCAGATCTAGGACACAAGAACCATAAAAAAATTATGTTTTATTAAGTTTCAAGGTACATCAACCTTTCATCTTTACAAATTCTTCGTTGAAGCTTCTCAAGCAAATATTGTGAGAACTTCTTGGAGGCAATTTTTTTTCAAAATATTGGATGGATACTGACTCAACCTCTAAGAAAAAACTTTACTTTAATGATCTTCCTTTTAAAAATCACTTGACTCCAAATATTACAAAACACTTATTGCTCCAAATTTCCAAATTGACATAAAGAATTTCACCAAATCATTTAAAAATTAAAAACCACATCTTATTACTCCAAAATACAAATTATACCTTATCACTCCATTACAAAAGATTCACTTTACTTCCATTAAAAAAAAAACAATTTTATGAAATCACTTTATAAAGTGAATTGTTTTCCAAAAATAAAATTAAAAACACTCCTTATCACCTTTCGATTATCTTATCACTCCAAAAATTTTATGATAACCTTGTAAAGAATGCTTTTACATACTTCCCATTCTTCCCATTAAAATAATTATGAGAAATTTATGAAGTCACGTTTTCCTTACAACTTATGTATGTAAAGCTATACTCACCATTGGCCTTTATGTATATAAAAATATATATACCATTTTTTTTTTTACCGTATACTTTGGACAATGCCTACAATGTGTAATGATCC
The DNA here is from genome assembly GCA_034641835.2 of Pinus albicaulis. NCBI lineage: Eukaryota > Viridiplantae > Streptophyta > Pinopsida > Pinales > Pinaceae > Pinus > Pinus albicaulis. The sequence goes on along the minus strand of JAXQQM020072819.1, from coordinate 43,214 downwards.
TTCATTAACTGATCCAACACTGAGACATCAACTAATCCAACGCAGTGACAATCCTTTACACACACCTCATGTCACGTAGTCAGGTTCTTAGGTCCTTTGACTGCCTTATAGGAGACTGCAACTTTTTATGATTGTAATGCATGGAATCCACACTCACCACACCATACTTGAGAATAGAGGAAGTTCGTTTCTCCAACGTTGAACTAAGAAACACTTCCATAACAATTCTTCGACGTAGATCCCAACAATGCAAATAACCGGAAAGCCGCACTAGCAATCCGATCAGAAGGAGTTTCACTGCCAGATTCTAGTGTTGGCACATGTGAAAATCCAGAATCATATTTGGATAGGAAACCAATAAAAGTGACTATACAAAACACATTCTTAACCCCAAAAAAGCACCATAACCATGACATAAAAATTGCACCATGTATGATCCAATGAATTTCGATTCGCCCTTTCAACAATGCATTTCATAGCGTCAAGACAATTTCTTGCATTCGTATATTGGTGGATCTGTCCTCTTGGGATCTCCAGGAATTGCAAAGATGATTATGCCTGAAGCTGCCTCCAACATGACAACGAGAAGACGCTCTCAGTCATGACGCTTGAATTAAAATTCATTGAAGCACTAGTCAATACTAGTGTGACTTTATACATGTTCTGGTAACAGTCAAAGAGACACACAACAAGGTACTGAATTGCATAGGCTTGTCTAAGCGAAAATAACATCATAATGTTTCGAGCAATGATATCTCTCTATGAAACAACAAAAAAATTGATATGACTAGAAATCACACCAAAATAGTTCATCTTAGTTGCTAATACATTAGACAACTTCCATCACTTTCTATGTCTTCGAAGGCTTCAACTGCACAGCTAAATCGAACTAAATTGTCCTTGATACCAAGATGAGATATACATTGAATTTCTAGGAACAATATGAGGCATACCTTATATCTTACAAACCAAAATTTGTAAGTGGTGATGACTGATCCATTGTGGAGCATTGCGCCCCATTTCGGAAGCTTCCATCTGAGCTCCCACGCACTCCGAGGCCGGTCCATGCATGCTCAAATGTCAACACACGCCTAACATTCTGATTAGTCGGAGCGAGGTATTATTGGAGCATGTGAACAATCCTAATTGTGCATTGAAAGTTCTTGTAGGCGATTCAACAGAGAGAAGTGGTCTCATACTCCTTCACCGTATGAGTGGATTGATTATGTAACCAGAAGCTCAACATTGCGGTCGAATCCCAGCAAGTTCGCGCAATTTTTCAAATCTGGCTTGGGTATGTGCCTCTATAAGACTTCTCTCACGCTGACCACATTAGTCACATCTCACAACATCAACAATGATCAAGAAAAATGGTGGATTTTGCGCATGGATTTCAGACTTCGCCTCGCTATCCTTAAGTGAGAACTCCTATTACTTCTATTATTCACTTGTTCAACATTTGTCTGGTCTAAAAGCTAAGACTTCAATGAAAATCTTCAAAATAGACTCTGCTCAGACTTCAATATATATCTCCAACATAGACGCCTAATGCAAATCCTTCAATTCAAAATAAAATCAACATCGATCCGTGCAACTCACAAATGGTTTCTTTCATGCAAATGGATTACAATACAAACTAAATTTTCATGTCTAAGCCCTTACATAACCTTTCTTCATAATGGACTTTGAAACAAAAATCCTCTACGGAAATGCGGCTCTTACCAAAATCGGGACTCTTGCAACAACAAGTAGAGCACTCAAACTTCTCACTACTCACGGATCTCCACACACAGGCCTCATGAGTCTCATGTACATGTATCCTCACATAGCTCAACAAGTCTACGCATTTATCTCTAATGCATCAATTACAAGCTTACTCACAACCTCGCTTTGATACCACATGTATAAAATTAATCAACTCATAAAACACATAAAAAATACCTGAGACAGAACTGGCGAAAAAGGCCAGAGCCTTTCTATACCCTTCACATATTCTTCATTATTCAAATAATGTTATAATACAAATAAATAGATGAGGAAGTTGTCTCAAGATAGTGCGTCTATCTTGGAAAACTTGGTCGAGAAAATATCTCAACCACACACTAATCTAGGAGTCAAGTTAGGTGGGCCTAAACTAACTCCTAATTAAGAGGAACAACTCAATCTTGAAAAATAGATTCCTAATTTTCAAGATTGAATAATTTAATTATATTTTTGTATTTATAATTGTTTTACTCACAAGAGAGTGAGGCTAACAGATGCTACCCACAGGTTATATGAACAATTTAACAAAGTCAAGATAGCTTATGGTTTTTTAGACAAATCATTTATGGATGGTAGGAGAAAATAGAAAATAAATATAAAAGACAAAGCAAGAAGAATTCTTCTAATGATATTTAGGCTGAACAACACATAAGTAATTTGAAGAACTTAAATCCGAGCTTACAAAAAGAATTCAAATTCAATCATTTTTTCCAAATACTGAAGACTTATTGATTAAAGTTTTGACTTAGGAGAAAGATACATAGTAGAAACACTGTCAGAAAACCATCCACACATGAATATTAGAAAATTTGTGCATGTAAAATTGCTTATAGTGAATTATATCAATATAAAATCTAAACACGCAATCTTTCTTCTTCAAAAAATTCCCAACCCTGATTTCGTCATTATCAACTTCATAGAGTATTACAAAACCATAACCATGTTTTAAGAGAAAATTTAATTACAAGGTCCAAAAATAGATAAGTATATCTCTAATTAAAATTACATGCATTACATTGTTCAATTATAAAACAAAAATAATAATATTATGTATATGAAGATCATGTTGTTGTTGGAGACCTAGCTGAGGCTAGGGGTCAAAACCGACTATTGATATTCTGCGCAGATTTTCTAGAAACCTTGCTTCATCATCACACTTGATATGGTAATTCCATCCTTGACATTTGGTGTTGATCCACAAAAAAGGGGAATCTGGTACGTAGATAATTTCTTCGGGGCTAGATTTTCTCAAAACTGCTCCTTGTTGCCTTCAAAAGACAACTTTTCCCGAGCGCTAATGGATTAACTGGAACACCTTAAAACGAGATAAAAACTAGAATCGTTGACGGACTAACTATCAACGTTATCTCAAACAGATGCAAATTCGCGCTCACAATATATCTGTCAGCGACCATCCAAAATAAAGTAGAAAAAACACTTACCAGTTAATTGTCAACGCTCCATCAAAATGCCCCCAAAAATAGTGGGCAAAACAAAACTCTGCCCTGTAGATGCTTAGCTGAGTTTGCTAGCTATCTCTAACAAAATGCCAATTTCATTGTCTCCTTTTCCTAAGCCTTTGCAGTAGGCTTATTGCTTTGACTCTTAGGATTCCTAGAATTTGCAGGATTTTCTTTATTTATGATGATATCTTTTTGAGGTGTATCATCAAACTCAATGAATTGTTTTGCAAGGCTACAATTTTGTTTAAGCCTTGAATTTTAGCCTCATTTTTTTTCAATGGTTTAGTATGCGGCCTTATTCCCCCATATATCTCAGCTAAAGTAGGCTCCTTATTAACTTTTGTTTTATTTGTCTTAGTTTCAAAAACTCCAACGTCTGCTTCCTCTGTTGGTTTAGTTGCTTTAGCTTGTTCAGGAGATGGCATAAGGGGAGGAGACAAGTTCTTCTTTTCCCGAAGTCTTCCACTTATTCTTGTATAAACCTTTTCAATTTTAGGAACTAGAGGAGGAGGAGGTTCTGTCATCGTACTTCTCCTCTAGCTTCTAGTTTGAACATATGAAGTCCCCTGCTCTAAGGTCTGGGCCAGTTCAACAATATTCTTGCTTCTTTTCCTTTTGCTAGTGCCCTTGGGTTTGGGTGAAACAAACTCTTCCATTAGAGGAAATTTTAGCCTAAAAGTGCCCATGAAATTTTCATGTATTTTCCATGTTATAATATGTATACCAATAAAAATAATTTAAATTCAAAAGAAGTACATGTAAAAATTTTGGAGGGAAAAGAAGAAAAACTACTTTTTTTTTTTAAAATTATATTTTTGGCTTATCTCCTTACATGTTTACTCAAATTTCAAGTCTATACACTGGTTGGATGTGGAATTTAATTACACATCCAATGAGTGTCTACACTTGAAATTTTAGTATACGTATAAGGAGATAAGCCAAAAATACAATTAAAAAAATAGTTTTCTTCTTTTCCCTCTAATATTCATAACTCTTATTTTATTATTTTTCCTTAGGAGGCCAATTTTAAGCTAGAATTTCCTCTAATAAAAACTGATGTAAAAGAGAAAATGCTAGTAGTGAACATAGCCCAAAACAGTCATTTCAAAACCTTTCTTCAAATTTTCTTCAATTCTTTCTTTATTGTAGCGTATGCAATGAAGATCAGATTTTTTTGTTTGAGTTTTTATGCCCCCCCCTTCCTCTGAAATTCCTTCTTCCTCTTCCTCTTCGACAACCTATTCCTCTAGAAGAATCTTGAGCATGAATCTTCTCTCTTTCTGCAAAATTTTTCTCAAGAGAATCAAAGGTGATTTTCATGATATTTCCACTTGCTTGCAATGACTCAAGGTAATGTGAGTAAGCAAGATACAATGCCTTAACATAAGCTATGAGAGGTATGTCAACTTCTACACCAGTATTCTGAATGTCATGCATGATAGATCTTACTTCTGATGCTAAATAAAGAGGGTCATCATTTTTCAATTCAAGGTTGAACAACTTAATCATTAATTGAACAATTTCAAGTTCAGAATGTGAGTCATAGAGTTCATTTAATTTTATCAAGGTTTCATAGGCATTTGAAAACAGTGTAATATGGCGACTCACCTCTTCATTTACAGAAGCTGTAATCAAGGCATAGGCCTTGCAATTCCTGTTTTCCCAAATGGCGATCTCCTTGTCTGAGGTGGGCTTTGTTGATGGATTGTCTCCTTCTCCTTCATGATTTCATCTCCACAACACATTAAAAATTAGAGTGTGCTTGATTTTTCGAGACCATTCAGGATAGTTCTCCTTGCCAGAGAGAACAACTCCCACAATAGATATGAGAGAATGCATTATGACTCTTGGAAAAAAAAAACAAATTCTGTTGGAGGGAAAAAAAACTCAATTCTGGTGTAAAATGTACTTTACTGCAAAAAGCTCAATGCTGGAGTGAAAATGCACTCTACTGTAAAAAAAAATTAATTGTTGTAAAAAAACTAGTTCTATATATATATATATATATATATATATATATATATATATATATATATATATATATTTGTGTGAGGTCGACCCGCGAGAGGTCGACTTGGGGGAGGTGTATGTGGGGAGGGGCTGTGGTGAGGTGGAAAAGAAGAGTTTGCAATGAGGGGGGGAGGGGGGAAGCGAGCGGGGATGGAAGAGGGCTGCAGGGGGAGAGCAGGTACGGGGAGTGAGGTGAGGGGTTGGGCGAGCAGTGATGGGGGAGGAGGATGGGGAGATATGTGAGGGGGGCAAGGAGAGTCGAGCGTGGATGGGAGAGGATTGCGGGGGGGAGAGCAGCGAGGGGGACAGGGAGTGAGGTAAGGGGGACAATGAGAGTCAAGCGGTGAGGGGGAGTGAGGTGAGGGGTTGGGGGGATATGCAGAGAGGTGAGTGGGACAGGGAATGAGAGAGAGATGAAAATGGGAAAGAGCGACTGTGCAGAGATGGACTGTGGGAGAGAGCACACAAAGTAGGAAAATTAGTAGGTAGGTAACTCCAACAAATTAAATCAAAACAATAAATCATTAATTATGGAAAGATTTTGGTAGAATGACAGAGGTGACAATCTACAAAAAATTGCAGAGCCAATTTTGTAAAATGGAGGAGGGAGTTACAAGAGTAAGGAAGCTAAAAATGGACTTGGATCTGATACCATGTTAGGCCAGGAGGTAACTCTGCAAATTAGAATATGAATTTGATGGAGGGTGCCACACATGAATTTATACATGGAGGTGAGACTGTTGGGATTCATTTCCCAATGTCTCTTTGCCTTCCTTATTTCCTAATTTACACTATTATACAATCTCACCCAATCCCTTAGGATTAGGTGTCAACAATTTTCAATTAATAATTTGATTAAGCTCTTGTGATAAATGAAGTGGGATGATGCATCAAGATTTTCCCTAACTCTTGGTGACATCTGTTTGAGACTTATCAATAAAAATAAAGGAACATTCATCCTTACATGTCCAACAATGTGAGCAAGAAAATGAAAATGATACAGATTGAGCCTATTGAAGCGCCCTTCACAAGTGAAATAATATTGTGTAATACTCAGGAGTAGGTGCCATTCATCCTTCAACCAAGATCTTTGTGCATCCCAACACCATGGTTTGTCCTTATATTCATCCTTTAAGAAGAAATGAATGTCAATTCCAACCAAAATGTTGGTTTTAAATTAGCATTCTCCATCAACATGGATGCCTATAGCCTTTGCAACCACTTCCTCTGTGATAGGAGAAGGAAATACCTCCAATCGTGACCCACTAGCCATCAAACCCTTCAAAAAAATCTCAGGCAATGCCGTCACGGTAACCCCTACACCTGAAAAATAATTCGTCCCAAGAAGCCTCCTGTAAACGTTCTCAAATATTTGGATGCACTTCAAGGAGGTTACGTCCCTTGGGTTCCCCCTTGTGAAATTTGTTGTTTTTTCCCATAAATTCCATCATCTAGAAACACATGCAATAGAAACGAGAGTGGGATTCGATCATGAAAACGCAGGATAACTAACTTTTCACCTTAGTGGATAAAACAATATAGTGGATTAACCCTGCATTATTCTTAACTCTACACAATATAATTACTCCCACTATCCAGAAACATTGGAGATTAAATGTGACAGTAAATCAATAATACATAAAAATGATCAATTACACCATTAATTTACCATGATGATTACCCTTCGACGACGGAAATATTCTAATGTGAAATCATGAAACAACATGTCAACATTTGTTTAGCCAATGCTCACTTGATCAATTACCTCCTCCTTTGCTAACATGTGATCTGTTAGCACTTTGATCTTGACATTTAAATTTTAAATTTTAATTTAGCGCTGATAATCCAACTGTCAGCGCCCTAAAAAAATAAATTTGAATTTAAAAAAAATTAAAAAATAAAATCTTGAACTTAATACTAAGATAACAAAAGTTATGATTTGTTATTGTTAATTTATGTGGAGGATGTTATGTTACTAGCAAATCATAAAAATACTTGTGATAAAAATATAATCATTTCATATAATAGTGTCATTTTCTTATTGGGTAATATCATTGTTATCATTAAATATCTTGTGTAGATAAAGAGATAAAGATGAACATGAATCCCATCTTCTATACATAATAAATGAAAAAAATAGTAACAACAACAATTTTATATGTTTTTTGTTCAAGATATTGAGTTAGTTAAAGAATCATGGAAAAAGGGTACCTATTTTATAAACAGTAAATGAAAAAAATAGTAACAATAACAATTTTATATACTTGTTATATGTGTTATTGAGTTAGTTAAAGAAACATAGAAGAAGTTTGAAAACATTAACAATTTATGTTTACTCTATGTTTAAAAAGACAAACATTAATATATTATATGTGTTATTAAATTTAATCATAAAAATATAAATAAATACAAATAAAAATTATTTATTGAAATAAAAGTTAAATAATCGTTATATGTTTCACATAGAGTTAGAAAACTTATAAATAAATCTCAACTAATAATACATCTAAAGGAATATACTTCACAAATCAAATAAATTGAGAACAAAGTACATGTAATGTGACATGATACTAGTCAAATTTTGGTTGGCTAAAACTAAAAGGAAGCATTATATACCCAACAAGTCATGTAACAACCCTGCAAGTCAATATTTTCTAGGGTTTTCAGGGCTCCAGGTTATCATTCCAAGATCGGAATGCCAACGGAGGGCGGCTAATCCCCTTCCTCCTCTTCTCCAGATAACGATCCAGAGTTTGCAACCATAATCAATTCGCTACAGGAAAAAAAAGTGAAAGTAGGCACGTCAAGATTTGTGAAAAAGTTAGAGGAGCCGCCAAAAGTCCAGCTGTTGTCCTCTACTTTCCATAGTAAAACAAAGACATTCTTTGAGAGGGCCTTGGTGGGTCATTTTACAGGCATGTGGCCCAATCCAACTTTGATCGAATTTTGGATTAACAAGATGTGGAGGCCTATGACAACTGGTGATATAGCCTTTTTCGTGGTAGGAAAAGGTTTTTTCATCTTTTTGTTTCAATTGGTGGAAGATTGGACATAATCTTTAGGAGTGGGCCATATTTCTATGGACCAAGAGGTATTTATATAAACTGATGGAGATTGGAATTTTATCCAGAGGACGATATCCCAACATGCATTCCAATTTGGGTCAAACTACCTAGGATGCTAATATCGTGCTGGGACAACGCTACTCTTTAGGAAATTGGAAATCAATTGGGAAATGTAATGCCCTACTTAATCACATTATCCTAATTTTTATTCGTGTGTAATTAACCTTAAAATATTGACTTATAATTATTAAACAATATTTGTATACTTAAAATTTTTAATATGTAATTTTATTTTATTGATATGACTTTTTATTATTTTTTATTATTCAATTCCCAAGGTGTCTCCTCAAATTTAATTTTCGATAAGATATGGTCCTCTCCAATTAATTTCTAAATCAAGTATTCATATTTCAATTCCCAAGGTCTCTTCTCAAATTTACTTTTGAATAATATATGGTACTATTCTATTTATTTCTAGTTTAAATATCAATATTTCAATTCCCAATGTTTTCCAAGTTGTCTTCTCCAATTTAATTTTGAAATAAATATTAATATTTCCATTCCCAAGGTGTCTTCTCAATTTATTTTGGGATAAGATATGGAAAGGAAAGTCAAGGTCATTAAATTAAAAGGATGAGGGGGTATTCATGGCATTAATGGTAAGTGGTTGAGGTGGATGAGAGGAAGAGACAGAAAGGGAAGGAGGATGAGAGGAGAAGGGGGGAGATCCTTGTTATTTATTTTGGGAGGAGGAATGTAGAGAAGGATAAGGGAGAGAATGTAGATAAAAATGAGAAAACTCAAACTTGGATCTATTGGAGAGTGTTAGTTTTAACTTGGACACACTACAACTCCTTGGTCTTGGGCTTGGAGGGCTAGGGAACTCGTGGAGGTTCCATGGAATAGGAAATCATTTTTAGTTGGTAGGGAGGTAAATTCAGCCGGGTAGCCAGGAGGAGCATCCCAACCAAGCCACTGGAACATGTATTCTTCCATTTGTTGTTTATTTATGTAAATTGTTGCAAAATGATTTTTTTTACATGTTTAATATGTTGTTGATCAACTTTTATTTGTATGTTTTTATCAATTAAATGTAGAGTTATAAAAATGCTATTTTCCTATCATTTTAATTAAATTGAATGATAAATTTGGTTTAGTGAGAAGATCTAGGTTATGTCCTCAAAGGAAAATACAGAGATTGTGTTAATCTAGGTTGTCATTGATGTCAATAGTTGATGTCAATATTTGATGTTAGTGGTCTGGATGGAAAATATTCTTGAATATGTCAGAGGATGATTACAAATGAAGTGTCAATCATGTATCTTGATGATCATAATGGAAGACTACCATATCACTGCACTTGATGAAGGACTATAAGACATACACATGATGACATGTCCTACCTCCAATGATATTGATGATAACACTACATGATTACATGTCCTACCTCCAATAATTTGATAATGACATGAAAAATATCCAATGATGTGAAGCTTGATGTCCTTATGATGAAGACTACATAATGATGCTACATTTGATTGATGAAATATATCTGCACTATCTTAAGGACAATTGACCTAATAGCCATATGTTGAAGAAGGCAAGGACATGATGGTGGTGATCCTATGTTGAAGAAGGCTACGATATTATTATGAAGACAATCAAGAAAGAAATCAAACCATGAAGAAGCCCTACACTCAAAGGCATTCTTCCTTGCCTCGATTTCTGCACTCATAAATAATTAGTCACATTAAAAAATTATCTTTTGCTACCTTAGAGGCAAAATTTCTTAATGACACCTATATCACCTTGTAGAGTATATTTTTCCCTTTCTAACGAGCTATTATACACCTCCTAACTCCTTCTATATTACGAGAAATTGAATTTATAAGTTAGAAAAATTATTATTTTTGCCTAGCCGACTTGAGTTGACTTGTGTAGGCTCGTACTCCTTCACCCAATAGATGTGTCTATTCATCTTAGGTCAAAACCTATATAAATATGACGTCCAACACTCATTTTTTATCATTAATTTGGTCAAGGTTTCAGATAAGAACCACAGGAGCAGATAGGAGGCCGAGGACCTCAATATTTATTGTTTGGGTCGATTTTGTGATGAAGATTGGAAAAGATATCAGAGATTAGAATAAGGCTGAGGAGGAATTGATATCCCTATTTTTTGGAGGACAAATTTGAGTGATTCAGTTCGGATTACCAGTTATTTTAAAGGCTAGGATTTAGACTGGTGGCAGCTTGGATCACTAAGGCTTGAAGCCCTATCTCAGTAATTTGGATTGACAGTAGCTCATACACTTGTGGCAGCAACATGTGGACAAAAATAGAAGCTCAAACCTATAGTATTTGAGGAAGAAGCCTAGACCTGTAGAATTTGAGAAGCTCGAACCTTGACATCTGTTGTGCTTGAATATGTGGCAGACTAGAGTCTCTCAGGCCTGTGGCACACAAGAAGTTCAGATATGTAAAAAAAATTGTAGTATAAAAGGTTCGGTGGTTTATAACAGTCTATTGGTCAAAATTTTGAACAAGAATGAAACTCGGGCAACCACTAGTGGATAGACTAGTAGGACAACTGAAGAACAGTCTAGAAAAGGTTCAACACAAATATGTTGCTACTCAGTTACTTCAGAACAGTGATGATTGAACTATTACAAATTGCACCTGTGACAAATTTAGAGAAGCTGAACCTCGGATCTGTGGTAGCCACCTAAGGAGAGACAGTCACATGAACGGTCCTATTTGAGGAGCTCAAATATGTGATAGAAGCATAACAACTCAGACCTGTGGAAAGATTAAATCTCAGACCCGTGGAGATAATATACCTGAGACCTAAGGGGAATAGAACTATGATTTTTTTGGAAATATAAATCAATCTATTGAAAGAGTTATGTTGGAGTAGACCTTGGCAAGAAGACTTGTGACTTGATAACCTTTCTATACTTGAACTTGTGAACATACTTGTAGTGTCTTGGATAGGTGACACTTGAGGAAGTTTAGACTTCAGTTGAGAAGAATACTCCACCATATAACTTGAGTAGATCTAGAAAAGTCAACTTGAAGCAGCTGTTGAAGGAGCATTGATTCTTGGAGCCATTTGAAGACATCTTGAAGGTTTATTGAAAATAAATTATTGAAGGATCCTTGAAGTCTTGTTGAAACAACTTGTTGAAAGAGCATTTATGACTTAAGAGTCTTGGAGCATCTCTAGTATTGTTGGAGCCTGGAGGTCTCTTGAAGTCCAGTGCATAGATTTTGGGAAGACTTGTTGATAAGTGCAAACTCGAGAACTTATTGAAGACACTCTTGGAGAATTCTCATGGCAGCATATTCAAGACAATTTGAAGATTTCTTGAAGACATTTTGAAGGCACCCCTTGGAGACCATGATGCATTGTTGATGTCATCATGAGGTAACTTGGAGAAATTGTTTTGGTATGATGAAGAGCAGTGGTGACACCTTCTAAGAAGAAAAGGTTGTCATTGATGATGTGACATGGAGACTAAGTGTGACAGGGCTCGTTGAAGAAGACTTTGGGAGCCGTGAAGAATAACCAAACATATTTTGACGAAGTGAAGTTGAGGGTTGGAGCCTCATAGAGACAAGGTCGGTGCCTTGGAAGATAGGGTTGGAGCCCTAGAGGATTGGAGTCCTCAAGAAACCAGGTCGGAGCCTGTACCAGAGATAGGGTTGGAGCCCTAGAGGTTGGTGCCTCAAATTGACAAGGTTGGAGCCTTGGAAAGACCAAGTCGGTGCTTGGCACAATACAGGTTGGAGCCTGGAAGATTAGAGTCTTCATCTAGGGTTGGAGCCCTATATCATTATTGTACTTTACTTATTGTAAAGAAGAAATTAATAAAAGTATCTATTCCATCATTGTTCATTTTGTGTTCTAAATATAAGTGATCTAACTGGTAAAATTAACAATTGAAAAGAAATACTGATTCACCCCCCCTCTCAGTGTTTCCAACAATTGGTATCAGAGCCAATACCTTCACTCAAAGCCTAACAACTTGAAGGTTGATCATTAAAACACAAATGGAAAAGCCAAGGAAGAAAGCCTCCAATCCTCCTAAAGATGTGTCTTCCTCAACCATTGAAATTGAAGTAAATCAATTTGCGAAGGCTCCATTGTTCAATGGAAATTTTGATATATGGGTGGCAAGAATGAGGAATTTCTTGAAGACTCAAGGAATTGAAGTTTGGAAATCAGTGATTACTAATGACATGATGGACGAAGAATCCAAGGAGTACAATACAAGAGCAATGAAGGCAATTTTGAATGGGTTACCAAATTCTGTGAAGGCCAATTTTGAAAAATGTTCGTCAACAAAAGTCATATGGGACAAACTTCATGATCTTCACTCAAAAGGAGCATTGACAATGATCTCTAGTCAAGAAGATGATGGAAAACAAGAAAGAAGTCCAGAATTCGTCAAGGAAGCTGAAGATAAGAGAGATGACAACAAGGCTAAAGAAGACCTAGAAGATGAAGAGAACAAAGAAGACTTTGAAGAAGATCTCCTGAATAAAATTATGGCTTCCATGGAAGAGATTAACGGTTTGAAAAAGGAAAATGAGGAACTTAAGAAGAAAGCGCAAGATGGTAACCAAGACAAGACAAGGAAGGAAGTTGACTTTGTCAAGCTTCAAGTACAAGAAAGAGATGAGGAGCTCACCAAACTTAAAGAGGAATTTCATCAAAACAAAAGAAAGCATCATGAAGAAGTCATATCTATGAAAAATCAATTGGATAAGGAAAAGAAAAGGGAAGAAAATTTGTCAAGCCACCTTGAACAAAGACTTAAGAGCTTGAACAATCTTGAAGCAGAGATTGGTCAATACAAGGAAGAGGTCTCCTCTCTTAGATCTCAACTAGAAGAAGCAAGGAAACAAGCGCAAGGAGCCGAGAAGGTGATGGAAACTTTGGCATTCATAGAAGGACAAGTTAATGAAGCAGAAAAGGAGAGAAACACCATGATATGCCAACTAGACGAAAAGGATGAATAAATCTTGAAACTAAAATCAGACATCAATCTTCTCAAGGCCGAAACATGTGAAGCTACAAGAATAAAAGAAGAATTGGAGAGTAGTCTAGCAAAGGAGAATGAAGAAGTCTTCATAATGAAATCAAATATCATCTCCCTTAAAATCGAAGCACATGAAGCAACAAGGATGATGGAAGAAATGAAGAAGCAACTACTTATGAAAGATGAAGATTGTGAAAAGTTGAAAGGAGAAATTGTCTTTCTTGAAAAGGAAGTTGAATTGCTGAATAAAAACATGAAAAGCTCTCAAACACTAGATGACATCCTAAGTCAGCAAAGGTCTCCCCTTGATAAATCAGGTCTTGGCTATGCAGGTGAATCCTCAAGCAAGAATGATAATGCTTCAAACAACAAATATGTGAGGAACCTAGAAAGAAATGTTGATGCTCCCAGTTCCAACAAAGGCAAGGAGAAGAATCAAGACAACAACGGAAGAAATTCTACTCTAAGGAGACTTGCATATGGTGTCAAGAATACAAAAGGCAATGAATATCATCAAAGAATCCCAAGGCAAAAAGACTTCAAGAGTACTTCAAGGAACTCTTCATCACCCAGGTACCAAAGTATATTTCTTGGATATTGCTATTCTTGTACAAACTTTGGGCACGTGGCAAAAGATTGTAGGGCATATCACAAAGACAAATATAATGGTCCCCATCAATCTCCTCGAAGCAATTTTGCAAGAAGAAGTCATGATTTCTTATTCATGAACAAGATAGAGTGCTTCAATTTCCATAACATTGGACATATGGCACATGATTGTAACTTGACTTGGGCCCCTGCACAAGCTAGAACCATGCCAGAGAAGAAAGTTACACAAGTATGGAGAAGGAAACAAGTTGAATTCGGAAGTCTCTTGAACACTCCAACGAACAACACATGTTGTTGACTAGATGAAGTCATCCTTGATATTCCAAGTATTTGATGGTGAAACCTTGCCAAGAAGAGACCATTAGGGGGAGTTTGTGATTCTTGAGTATTCTTGTAGAAAGTGATCCATGAGTGGGCCCTATGAAATCCTTGATGAGTTACACTTGGAAAATCTTGATTAATCATCTCTCGGAAGTATCTCCATTGAAGAAAAAAATTATATTATGATGATGCCTTCTACTTGATCACACAAAGTAAGAAATCCTTCATGAGCTAAAGGAATTTGTGCAAATAGGGGGAGATGGTACATCACATGAAGAAATACAACACATCTATCATTGACCATTTTGCGAGAAGAAAGAGCACCATGGCAGGGGGAGTAACATACCTATGAAGGACTACAATTCATGAAGAAAAGAAGAAGCTTGACAGGGGGAGTATTTGGGCACCCCATTTGCCATTGATGTCAAAGGGGGAGAGAAATTAGAAGGGCAAGAATACTACCATTAATGACAAAGGGGGAGATTGTTAATCAAGGTTGTCATTGATGTCAATGTGGCATTGACCAAGATGTCAACGTTCTTGAGATGCCTAGTTCCAAATGATGATGTCATGCCTCTTGGTTAATAAGGATGCCATTAATGATGATGTGCTTACTCGTGATGAAGATGATTGGATCCAGTATGATGTCAAGATGACATGGTTGATGGAGGACCATTTGATGACGTGAACAATGTCTAGGGACATGACATGAAGAACACTTGAGGACTTAATGACATGGATATGACTATATTTGATGACATAGATGTCATGGACAATCATGGAAATTTGTTGAAGGGAACTCTTGAAATTATAACAAAAATTATCTAATTTCAGGAGCAGTCACAAAGAAAAATAAGATTAGACACCTTGGAGTCATCCTATCAACATGGGACCTATACCATCTTGTAGAGTATATTTTTCCCTTTTTAACGAGCTATTATACACCTCCTAACTCCTTCTAGATTATGAGAAACTGAATTTATAAGTTAGAAAAATTATTATTTTTGCCTAGCCGACTTGAGCCGACTTGTGTAGGCTCGTACTGCTTCAGCCAACAGACGTTTCTATTCATCTTAGGTCAAAACTTATATAAATATGACGTCCAACACTCATTTTTTATCATCAATTTGGTCAATATTTCAGATGAGAATCACATGAACAGATAGGAGGCCGAGGACCTCAAGATTTATTGTTTGGGTCGGTTTTGTGATGAAAATTGGACAAGATATCAGAGATTAGAATAAGGCCGAGGAGGACTTGATATCCCTGTTTTTGGAGGACAGATCTAAGTGAAATTCAGTCCGGATTTACAGTCATTTTAAAGGCTCAGATTTAGACTTGTGGCAGCTTGGATCACTAAGACTTGAAGCCCTGCCTCAGTAATTGAGATTGAGAGTAGCTCATACACTTGTGGTAGCAACCTATGGAAAAAAATAGAAGCTCAAACTTGTAGTATTTGAGGATAGAAGCCCATACCTATAGCATTTGAGAAGCTCGAACCTTAACATTTGTTGTGCTTGAATCTGTGGCAGACTAGAGTCTCTCAAGCATGTGGCACACAATAAGTTCAGATCTGTAAACAAAATTGTAGTATAAAATATTCGGTGGTTTAGAACAGTCTATTGGTCAAACTTTTGAACAAGAATGAAACTCGGGCAGCCACTAGTGGATAGAATAGTAGGAAAACTAAAGAATAGCCTAGAAAAGGTTCAACACAAATCTATTTCTACTCAGTTACTTCAGAACAGTGATCATTGAACTATTACAAACTGCACCTGTGACAAATTTAGAGAAGCTGAACCTCGAATTTGTGGCAGCCACCTAAGGAGGGACAGTCACATGAACTATCCTATTTGAGGAACTCAGATCCGTGATAGAAGCATAACAACTCGGACTTGTGGAAAGATTAAATCTCAGACCCACGGAGATAATATACCTCAGACCTATGGTGAATATGTAATATTCCTAATTTGCGACAGCAAATTGGAATATTCTATTTTGTTTATTTTTGCCACCTATAGTTTGTAAATAAATAAAAAGTGAGTAAAGAGGGTCTAAACTCACTTAAATGAAATAAGACATCCACCTAGTAGCACAACGTTGTGACTTAAGTGGGGAGTTAAGGGGGGACCCAACACCACGTGGAGGAGAGGGCCTATGTACACTCTAGAAGTTTCTCCAAGCCTCTACGTAGATAAGGATGAGATTGTGGATAAGGATGAGGATGTGAAGGAGAGAGAGAGAGGCTACATTGGGTTTTGTAGGGAAACCAACACTATAAAATATGGGAGGAGCCTCCTCATTTGATACATGCTTGGATTATGGATTGTTGAGTGAGACATATTGTCTTCTTTGGCACGCTAGCTGTTTAGCCCGTCTGCTGCACTGTTTAGTGCACCGAGTGTCTCTGTGCGGAGATCTCACCCTTAGCCCCAGGGGACTTCAAGTGCCTACTCGGGCAAGGTTATTTTCTTAGCATCATCCTCGAGGACAGCGTTATTGCTGCAGCAGCATAATACTGTGTTGTAGGGTGTTGCCGTGGTGACTTTACGACACCACTTCCTTCTCTTGTTTTTCAGAGGGAGAGTCTTCTTCCCTTTGGAGGATTAGATTGGGAGATTTTGGAGCTGATTTGCAGATCTTGGCATCAGGCCAACAGTTATTCCGCCCCTACTGCGTAGTCCCTTCCAGTATCTGCGTTATTTTTATGGTGTAGCTGCTGTGAGGGTTTGCCAGTTGATTTGAGGGGAAGATCTCAAGTGTAAGGATCAGCCTTCCACTTCGGAGATCTATTGGAGGAGGTCTACTTCAGTTGCTCATCATCTTCAGCCTTCTCTACTTGGTTTCAGTTTGGAGTTGCAGTAGCTGCCCAGCAACTCCGGCATTTTGGTCATATTGTGTATTTCAACCAATCCCTTGGAGGATTGAGATATTTTTGCTTATAAGGGTTAGAGCCTTGCTCCCCTATTTTGTTTGGGCTATATATTGTCAGATCCAACTATTATCATTATTTTGGAGCAGCATTATATCATATACTGCATTTTTCTTAGTCTGGGGTTTATGCAGAAATAGCAGTGTTATTCATGATCATGTACTGGTGTTGTTGGAGCTTGTATTGCTTCTCTTGAGAGGTTGTTTCCTCAATATTTTTACTCACTCTTGCTGCTATACATTATTATTGGCTATATATGTATCTTCTGTCTCACAGCTACTACAGAAAACGCTGTAGGGTTTCTGAATCATTCTCTTGTCTTGCGGCACCTCATTCTTGAGGGGTTTTCTATGAGAATCGGTTGTTTAACCTTGTTTAATGCCTATGCCATGTTCTTAGACTTATCCTCTGATTTTTCATAGTATTGTACATATTATACCTTCAGAAGAAAAAAAACGCTGCCCTTGCTTCAGTAAAATTCTGCAAACTCAAAGTCTTGGGAAATCAGGGTTTTTCTTGACTAGTCGGGAAGGAGGAACTATTTAACATAGTAACACGCCTTTGTTTGAGCTGAAATTTGACATGGGAGTCTCTATTAACCTAATTTAACATATTCCAGAACCTTGACCCGTCATTTTACGCAAAATTCCTTATACACTCAATTTAGGGCCAAAATCCTCACTTTTCCCCACCTTTTTGCCCTTAAAAGCTGAGTAAAGGTTGTTGCTGCTCTTTCTTTCGGTTGCTGAGCATTCTAAAACATATTATAAGGTAGCTGAAGTGATCATACCTGAAGAATGCGTTTTTCAATCATGAGTTGCTGAGAAATTCATTTTCTGGATGAGTTGCCGTAGTTGTCGTATGATATTGTATGTTCTAGTTCTATACCACTTTGTGTGTTTATCTCTCACTCTTAGACAGAGTCTGGAAAGGGCCAGGTAGCCTCCGGATCTCGTTCTCTTTTAGAGACGACATATCCGGTAAATGCCCTCCCAGTCAATCTCTGGTTGGAGTTTGCCATGTTTTGGAGATATCCCCGAAACGGGATATTACAGTGGTATCAGAGCTTTTGAGCCATATTTCCATATACCTAATTCCTATTGAGAAGCTTGGAAATATTCCTGAAAAAGGGATATTACATAATAGAACTATGATTTGTTTGGCAATATAAATCAGTCTATTGACAAAGTTATTTTGGAGCAGACCTTGGCAAGAAGACTTGTGACTTGATCAACTTTCTATACTTGAACTTGTGAACAGACTTGTAGTGTCTTGGATAGGTGACACTTGAGGAAGTTTAGACTTCTGTTGAGAATCATACTCCACCATATATCTTGAGAAAATCTAGAAAAAGTCAACTTGAAGCAGTTGTTGAAGGAGCATTGATTCTTGGAGCCATCTGAAGACATCTTGAAGGATTATTGAAAATATATTATTGAAGGATCCTTGAAGTCTTGTTGAAATAACTTGTTGAAAGAGCATTGATGACTTAAGAGTCTTGGAGCATCTCTAGTATTGTTGGAGCCTGGAGGTCTCTTGAAGTCCAATTTGTAGATTTTGGGAAGACTTGTTGATAAGTGCAAACTCGAGAAACTCATTGAAGACACATTGAATATTTGTGAAGATCATTGAAGACCATGATGCGTTAGTCATCATGAGGTGACATTGGTGATTTTGTTTGGGTAATATGAAGAGCAGTGGTGACACCTTCTAAGAGGACAAGGTTGTCATTGATGAAGTGACGTGGAGACTAAGTGATGGCATTGCCGAAGATTGACAGGGCTCGTTGAAGAATACTTTGGGAGCTGTGAAGAATAACCAAATATATCTTGACGAAATGAAGCAAGAGGTTGGTGCCTCAAATTGATAGGGTTGGAGCCCTTGAGGTTGGTGCCTCAGAATTGACAAGGTTGGTGTCTTGGAAGATAGGGTTGGAGCCCTAGAGGATAGGAGTCCTCAAGAGACTAGGTTGGAACCTCTACCAGACATAGGGTTGGAGCCCTTGAGGTTGGTGCCTCAGAATTGACAAGGTTGGAGCCTTGGAAAGACCAAGTCGATGCTTGGCACAATACAGGTTGGAGCCTGGAAGATTGGAGTCTTCATCTAGGGTTGGAGCCTTATATCATTATTGTACTTTACTTATTGTAAAAAAGGAAATTAATAAAAGTATCTATTCCACCATTGTTCATTTTGTGTTCTAAATATAAGTGATCTAACTGGTAAAATTAACAATTGAAAAGAAACACTGATTCACCCCCTCTCACCCCCTCTTAGTATTTGCAACATCTTCTCTCCAATTTCTAAATATTTGCTTTTTCATATTTTCTTTTATTCAATTCATACCCAAGAGCATCTCAATAATTTTTATTTATTTTTTAAATATCTATTTTTTTTATATCATTCATACTGGACTAGAATTTCACACTTTTTTATATATTATAATTAGAATTACTATACCACTTTTATATATAATTGAGTTTTTTTAAATTATATTTTTAAATTTTGTTTTCTTAAATATCTATATTTTATGCTATTCATACCTAGACTAGAATTTCACACTTTCTTTATATATTATAATTAGAATCACTATACCACTTTTATATATAATTAAGTTTTTTTAACTATATCTTTGAATTTAAACATATCAGGAATCTAATTAAAAATAATATCAAGAATATAATTATAAATTTACAAATTAAAATTACAAAATGGAAAAAAGATATTCTTATAATCGAATAAAAATCCAGCCATGCTTCCACCAGTTTTTCACGCTTACTTTCCATCCAGCTCAGTGGACATGAACTTTGAGAGTGCACCAATGAGTATTAAATTCTTGCGTCCCCATTCCCACAATCCGACAAACGTTTTTTTCACACTTTCTTTAATTTCCCAGCTGATTTCCCGGGTTCATGATTTTTGTAATTGAGTAGTCTTAGAAATTTTGGGAAGATTATAGAAAAATTGGGCAGAATTTTTTTAAAATTTGGATTACAGTTGTCAAATTTCAAGATTTTTAATGCTACAGATGTTTTTAATAATACTAAATCCATTTCCACCATAAAAAACAATTCAAACACTTTAATTATTTTAATTTTTAATTAAAAAAAAATCAAACAAATTTGAGAGTTTTGATAGCAACCACGAATCAACACAACTTTTTTAATTCAATTCTTTCTTATAGACGAACACGGAAATGCGACCAGAAATACTAAATTCTTATGTCCCCATTCACACTTTCTTTCAACCAGAAGTACTAAATTCTTACGTCCCCACTCCCCATTCACACTTTCTTTCATGTCATATTCATGATTTCTTCACATGGGAGCAACCCTGGAATTTGACGTTACACCTAACGTTTTAGAAAAAAATTGAAACGTCAAAAGTTAAAATGTAAATTTGAGACGGTAAATTTGACATGTAGCCCTATACACGGCCTTTAGAAGAATACTGACTTTCTTGTGGACCACCACGGATTAGCACATCCTTCCTCCGAATCTCCTTTTATTCAATTCATACCCCACGCTTCGAAAATTTTCTCTACATTTTCTTCAAATACCATCATGACAACTTGTAGCCACTTTTCACGTACAATCAATTCGTACCCCACACTTTGAAAATTTTCTCTACATTTTCTTCAAATACCATAATGACAACTTTGTTGCCACTTTTCACGTACAATCAATTCATACCACGCACTTCGAAAATTTTCTCAACACTTTCTTCAAACACCATAATGACAACTTTGTTGCCACTTTTCACGTACAATCAATTCATACCCCACACTTCGAAAATTTTCTCCACAATTTCTTCAAATACCATAATGACAACTTGATGCCACTTTTCACGTACAATTGAGTGATTTTTAATTAAATATAATAACTGTTATAGATATAAACTTATAAAGAATCTAATTTGTATTAAAATTAAAAAATTATAAATGAAGGATAATCCATACCAAAGTCAAATGACA
Organism: Pinus albicaulis; assembly: GCA_034641835.2. Lineage (NCBI taxonomy): Eukaryota > Viridiplantae > Streptophyta > Pinopsida > Pinales > Pinaceae > Pinus > Pinus albicaulis. The sequence goes on along the minus strand of JAXQQM020072819.1, from coordinate 22,035 downwards.
TCATAAAAATCTAACGACTCTTCTCAATAATAATCGATTGACCATAGCACTGGTTCCGGAATTTTACTGTTATTTTTTTATCCAGTTGTGCAAAGCACGCCACAAATTCTTACAGGCAGACTCCACAGTCGGACAAAAGACAGGAGACCAGTGACGCTAAGACGGGAGACCGCAAAAGACAGCGGACATATTCATGATTTCTTCACATGGGAGCAGGTCCTGGAATTTGACATTCCACTTAACATATTTTCACATTTTTCAAAGCGTACCTGTTTGCATAGGAAAATTTTGGAACGTCAAAAGTTAAAATGTAAATTTGAAATCGTAAATTGATGGGTAAGGATTTAAGTTGCTGGTCATATTTTTTTATGAGCAATTTTAAATTTTAATGAATGATTTGGATATAAATTTACTTAAATAATTTGTTTAGGTATAATGTTTATTTCTTTGTTTACCTATAATGTTTATTTCTCGTCATCAAATTTTTTTTTGGTCTTATCTACTACAAATGCATTTATTTAATCTTATAATTTTTTGGTGGATAGTATAAAAATGAGGTTTTTTTATAAACACAAAAAAGAAGAGTAGTGTCATTCTCTAATTGTATACATTTCATTCTTAGTTAAACTAGTGAGCTATTAAGCTTAGAAGATAGCTTATAAAATTTTTCTTTTTCTTTTAAGTACTTGCAAGGCTATGTCATGTTCGTGAATGTATATTAAAAATGTAAAGTAACAAGCATGAAAATTAAATGACCATCTTCAAATTTCCAATTGACACCCAACAAAATTGAAAATTGCAAACCTTCATGAGAAAATGGCTATACACAACATTTAGAAAAATACAGACTTTCTTGTGGATGAGCACAGATTAAGCAAAAATGAGCGTATCTTTTTTCACGATCTCCTTTTATTCAATTCATAACCCATAGTTCAAAATTTCTCAACATTTTCTTCATATATCATAACGACAACTTATTAAGATAATGATAACTTATTGCCAACACATAGAGGTGGTAGAAATCTCAACAACAAAGAATTACTATAATCATATTTATGATTATAAATATAATTGATAAAAACAAAAAACTTTAATTAATATTAAAGTTCAATATATAATTATAATAATAATATTATAAAATATAATTTTGATAATAATTATTATTATATTATTTATATTATCAATAATGTACATAAACTGAAAGGATTATTGATAATAAAAAATCAAAAGATTAAGATTTGAAAGCGATCCAATGCACACCAAAGCAGGTCAGCCTGGAAAGCTCAGCAATAAAAAATTACAAAGTATTAAATTCTTATCCGTGTAGTATGACAAAATAGAGGAGGAGAATGAATGAATGAAGGGATTTTAATAGCATCCATGAGACCAAGCGGTCTAAGGGACCTTGGACTCCAACCCATCACAACTTCAAACTTTTCTCTAATACTACTCTCATGTCATGAATCTTGACCAAGAAGTTCGCGGTGTTGGTAATTCTAGCTTCCTCGAACAACTTGTTCAAACAATCCACCTTCATAATGCTTTTAAACTGATTACGAATATCCTCATAAGCCAGACAATCCATGATGTAGTGTCATTCTATTTCAACCTTTCCTTTCCTACAAAAGATGCAGATTCTTTCTTCCCACTCTTCTTTTGGAGTTGTCCATCTACATGTTTCACATCTGAGATAATGAGACTCGGTCCTTAGCTGTGCTATTAATAATCTAGCCTTTCCTGTGATTTTGGCACCTAAATATATCTTGTCATCATTAGACAATGTCGGGTTGAACTATTTATCATAAAGAGATTTTTTTCAACCAATACGTTTCTCCCAAATGGTAGTCCTCAATTTTTCAAGGACCCATTTTTTAATTTCCTCTTTAGAGTTAGGAAACTCTTGCCACTTAATGCCCCACTTTCCCAACCACTTGTCATTTTGGTTCCCCCAAGTTTTCTTTCTCCTTGTTAACTCTTCCCCAACAACTATTTTAGGCCAACGATGCTCTTCCATGCCTTCAACCTTTTTTAGGTAACTTAACAAATGAAAAACTGCCTTGGCCTCCATTGGAAATAAACCAGCCTCAACAAGCAAGATCTCATAAGGAACCATTGGTTTGACTTTGAAATTATTAGTGACTAGGTGCATTTAAATTCTTTCTAATTTTCTCCACTTCTAATCTGACATACTACTCCCCCAAACTTCACATCCATAAAGTACAACCAGTATAACCAACAACCCAAAAAGAGTTTTCTTGGTCTTCCAATCCCATAATTATGCTTTCCTACATCATTTTTGTAGAAGATAAAAGGTTCTCCATCCCCCCTGAATCCTTTTAGCTCTACATGCCTCCCAATTGAGCCTGTTCTAAAAATAATTCCTAGATACTCGTATTCTTCCACAATCTCCAAGGGTTTCCCCTCAAAAATAAAATTAACCTTTTGCTTTTTCCTTTTCAAGGAGATGATCATGATCTTGGTTTTTCTAATGTTTACTTGCATCCCAAACTCTTCACAAAATAGCTCTAATGCCTTCAAATGCTCTATGCGACCATGAGTCGATTTTGCAATTAGGATAAGGTCATCAGCATACAAAAGAAGTCTCACAACATACCCTTCTAACTGAATACCCTCCCCATTGTTAATGTTTAACCATTCTTCCAACTTATAAATATATAAGACAAACAACGTGGGGGGAAGAGGGCACCCCTGCTTGACCCCAATGTCACTACCAAAGCATTCAGAAAAGCCTTCCTTAGTTCTGATTTAGCTCTAACTTTCTCATAGAGCTTATGAATAGTTGTCGTAGATTCACTTGGAATTTCGATCTCTTCCATTCTTCTCCAAAGCTTGTCTCTAGGAATAGTGTCAAAAGCTTTCTTGAAATCGACAAAGCAACAAAAGGCCTCATCACCTTGTATGTCCCATACTTTTTCTATGAAATGCCTAAGAGTGATACAATGATCAATGGTAAAATGTTGCAGCCTAAAACCAACCTGCCCTTTTACTCTTTTACCTTCCTTTTCTGCCCAACTGCTAACTCTACACTCCACCATGCTTCCAAATAACTTTCCAAAAAGAGGATTAACCATAATAGTGTGGTTGGAGGGGATATTAGTGTCTCCATTTTTGTACAAGGGCATAGCAAAACTAGTTGTCCATTAAATTGGAAAACTACTTCGTGTGATGCTATTGAAGATATTTTTAATAATCGGAGCCAAGGTTTCAACCCCCCACTTTCAAATTTATGCTTGAAATCCCTCAGTGCCTTGAGATTTACCATTTGCTAACTTTTTTATACCACACTTGACATCTTCTAATGAAAATAACTCAGCTGAAGTGTTGATTATGGGAGGGATACTTCTCTCTTAAAGAAGCTTCACGTACTCTAACCATTAAGTAGTCGAGATATTATTATCCGTTTTCTTTTTCTTTTGCTGTAATTCTCTCCAAAATCTTTTGGGATTAAATTTTCCCATGGAAATTAATTCATTCCTTCTTGAAATCACATACTTTTGTTTTTTTTGTTTTTAACATATATTTTTACTTTTTCATGCCTTCATTGTTTACTTCCTTCTCTTTCAATTATCTTTTTGCGGCCTTACACTCCTCATCAAACCATGGATTGGTTGAAAAAGTGTTTGAAATTCTCTTCATTGATCGAGATATTTTGCACACCTTTAAGGCTTTGTGGATTAAAGGGATCACCATATTGTTGCCAATGTTCTCTATTATTGGAATGTCCTCTTGATACAGGTGGATATTGGTGGTCACCCGCCTATTCCACTTGGACCCCCACCATTGTTTCTTTTAGTTTTTTAGTTTTCTTAATTGTAGCACAATCTACTATTTTTTGGTAGTTTTTTGGATCCTGAACTTTCGGAGCCTTTTTGAGGCCCTAAACGACGTTTTTTGAGGAAACCACCTCTACGCCAATATGAGTCAGAGACTCGATATTCGCTGTCAGCGTTTGTAGTTCTCGGATAGATATTTCTAATGATGTATCATGTACGTCAAATGGAGATAGTATGCCAAAGTTACGACCCCGGAAAATTGATGTACCAATTTACGCTGACGGGGCCCATAGTTTGGTGTTTCATCTCCTAGGGTTAGGTTTTTGGATGTTTAGGGTTTTCCATTGTTTCTCAATAATAAATAGGCCTTCAAGCCTCATTGTAACACACTTTAGAGGCATGTATCTGCCACATCTCTTCTCAGAGATAAGCTACCAACGCCCTAGCTATTTTATTTCCATTCTATCTGTAAGCATATTTCAGTTATGAGATATTAATGAAATGAAGTCTTATTTATGCTGCATCTCTGTGTTTATGTGTATTTATGTATTTTATTGCATTCCTACATAAGTCCGGATCAGTGGTATCAAAGCGGTCTGCTCTTTCTCGATCCTTCTTTGCATTTCCCCAACGAGGTCAGGGTATATGGAGTTAGGGCTCGATCTGCTTTAACCTTTACAAGATTAGTCTCTCAAACCCCGATAACCACCCATGGGGGATGAAAAGAAATACAAGGGAGCAGGAGATCCTATCAAAATATTTCTTGACGAGGCCCTCGAGAAACAAAGGAACGCGATGATGAAGAACTGCCCAGATTCTTCAATGACTACCCACCGGTGGCGCATCTACATCCAACAGCCACTCTGGAGGCGCAACTCCTTTTAAGGTACAATTAAACTTTCGTATTCCCATATTTGATGGCCAAATAGATGCAGACGTCGTAGATAGATGGTTGAATCTATTAGAAGGGTATTTCTCAGTTCATGACTTTTCCAACCGAGAAAAGATTACTTTTGCACTCCTCAAAGCCACCCTCCATGTCAAGGACTAGTGGGAAACCTAATGTGAGCAAAAGGACAAGAGGGAGCCCTCTCTGTTTTCGACCGCACCCACTTGGAATTCTTTCTGAGACGCCATCAAGGAACAATATTATCCCATGGGGAGCTATGCGGACAAGTACATACAATGGACTACGTTGTGGCAGTAAAGGGATCAATATGTGCATGAACTGACGAATCTGTTCCATACCCTACAGACAAAATTGGGTATCAAAGATTCAGAGAAACATTTGGTGCTGAAGCACTGCAAGTGTTTTCACATATACATTCAGGAGGAAATGGAGTTCCTTGACATCTCCTCGCTTGGTGCAGCATATCGATATGCTTCCAAGATTGAGCAGAAGTTCAAACAGAAGAAGCGATACTTTGGATCTGCGAATCAGAAGCAAGGGAAAGGTGCCCCAAAACTGCAAAACAAAGGACAAAGACAAGGCAGGGCGGCCCAAGATAACCCGCCAAAGCCGCAAGCAAAGAAAAACATCGTGAAGCCAAAGAAGGACATGAGAAAGTGGTGTGAGTTCCATAAGAGCTCCACTCACAACACAAGTGAGTGTTGGGCCAAGCAGTGATTGGTGGTTGAGTTGAAGGCTTCCGAATCAGATGCATGCTCCGACTCTAAATCAGAACCCGACAAGGGGAGTGACAAAGGGAAGAAAATTATCGATGCAGAGCCCAATGCCATCGTTGATACCACGAAGATCTAGAAGAAGGAACCAGAAGATCTAGAGGAGGAGGAGTGCCTCTTCCATTCCTAGATGTGGGTAAAGGGTTCCCCACTGCAATTCATTTTCGACAGCGGGAACCAAAAGAACCTCATTTCAGCATAGGTTGTGAAGTGACTGGGCTTGCCGACCACAACACACCCACAGCCATACACCATCGGGTGGCTTCATAAAGGACGAGATTTCCATGTCAGCGAGTAATGATGCCTTCCCTATAACATCAAGCCCTTCACGGATGAGGTATTATGTGACATTTCCCCTCTTGATGTTTATGATGTATTATTAGTCAAACCATACATGTGGAAGTGACATGATGTATATGAGTCCCGACCTCATACTGTTATTGTTACTTTTGGAAATAAGTTGTACAAGATACCAGAGGTAGCACCGCCTGCTGCCATCTCTTTGGTTATTTCCAAACAATGCAGTAAGCTCATTTCCAAAACTGGTAAATTTTTTTCCTAATGATCATATCATGAATACAATTACAAATTTACAAATTAAAATGGAAAAATGGAAAAATGATATTCTTATAATCGAATAACAACACAAAATTCCAACCATGCTTCTCACTAATTAATCGGACATACCGCCAGTTTTTCACACTTACTTTCCGTCCAGTTGTACAAATCATGACATAGTGGACATGAACTTTGAGAGTGCAACAATAAGTATTAAATTATTACATCCCCATTCCCACAATCTGACAAACGTCTTTTTCACACTTTCTTTAATTTCCCAATTGATTTCCCGCAGTTCATGATTTCTATAATTGGGTAGTCTAAAAAATCTAAAGAATAATTCAGAAATTCTGGCAAAATTATGAAAAAAATTGGCAGAATTTTTTGAAAATGTGGGCTACAGTTGTCAAACTTTAGGATTTTGGGTACGGGATTTTAGTGGCGATTGAATCCTACTACCATCAGGGCTTCGGTCAAACATACTTGAATTTTTAAAAAGGAAATTTTTTTGCACACCAAAAACCATCAACTCCTTTCTACAAATGATCGCTCTTGTCTAAAATGATCAACACTTTTATCCTAATTCATTCTCTTCTTCCTTACCACCACGAAATACGAAAATACAAGAAGTACTAATTAAATCCTCCCATTACGCTGCTTTCATGTCGTAATTATGATTTCTATTCCACATGGGAAGGGCCAAATTTGACACCTTTTAAGGTTTGGTGTTAGTTAAAATTGAACGTCAAAAGTTAAATGGTGGCATGTAGCCTACGTGTTTCTTGCAGACCACCACGGATTAGCATATCCCTCCGAATCTCACTTTATCAATTCATACCCGTAGTGCCAATATATTTTCTTCAAACTAACAGATGACAACATTTGCCCTTTTTATACAATCGTTCAGACCAAAAATTTTCTCTACATTTTCTTCAAATACCATAATGACAACTTGTTGCCACTTTTCACGTACAATTGAGTGATTTTTAATTAAATATAATAACGGTTATAGATATAAAGTTATAAAGAATCTAATTTGTATTAAAATTAAAAAATTATAAATGAAGGATAATCCATACCCAAAGTGAAATGACAACATAAAAATCTAACCAGTCTCATAAAAAATAATCGATTGACCATACCACTCGTTCTGAAATTTTACTGTTGTTTTTCTATTCAGTTGTCCAAAGCACGCCACAGGGCACGTCAGCGTTGAAAGTCCAGCGTATTAAATTCTTACAGGCAGACTCCACAGTCGGACAAAAGACAGGAGACCAGTGACGCTAAGACGGGAGACCGCAAAAGACAGCGGACATATTCATGATTTCTTCACATGGGAGCAGGTCCTGGAATTTGACGTTCCACCTAACATATTTTCACATTTTTAAACGCGTACCTGTTTGCATAGGAAAAATTTGGAACGTCAAAAGTTAAAATGTAAATTTGAAATCGTAAATTGATGGGGTAAGGATTTAAGTTGCTGGTCATAATTTTTTATGAGCAATTTTAAATTTAATAAATGATTTGGATATAGATTTACTTTAATGATTTATTTGGTTATAATGTTTATTTTATCTACTAGAAATGCATCTATTTCTTGTCATTATTTTTTTGGTGGATTGTATAAAAATGAGATTTTTATAAATACAAAAAAATAATAGAGAGATTAGAGTAGTGACATTCTCTAATTACATACATTTTATAAAAGAATTTCATTGTTATAGAGCTAAACTAGTAAACTATCAAGCTTAGAAGATTTTTCTTTTAAGTACAAGTACTTGTAAGGCTATGTCATGCTCATGCATCTATATAAAAATGTAAAATAACAAGCATGAAAATTAAATGACCATGGTCAAATTTCCAATTGACACCCATTTTTTTTTTGAAATTGCAGACTTCCATGGGAGAATGGTTATACACATAATTTAGAAAAATACCGACTTTCTTCTGGATGAGCGCAAATCAGCATATCTTTTTTCAGGATCTCCTTTTATTCAATTCATAACCCACATTTTAAAATGTCTCTACATTTTCTTCATACATCATAATGATAACTTTGTAAGAAATGACAACGTATTGCCACCACACACTGCATAGAAGGTAGAAATCCCAACAACAAAGAATTACTAATATAACATAGTTACTTGGGTACTGTTCCCAGGCATTGGAGAGCATGTACCCCAAGCACCCCCACTCCTAGGAGCTTGGGAGCTTGTAGGAAACGTTCCAAAACCGTCCGAAGCTTCAATGGGTACTTTGGAGTTTTTCAGGAGCTTCACTGCAACAATTTTTGACATTTTCGGAGCTTCACTACAATGAATAAGTGCAAACTTAGGCTTATTGTGCTGCTTAAACTGATGGAACTGTGCGAGAAGGGTATGTCGTTGGGTCTAGATCTGGATATGGGTCTGGAACTAAGCGAAAAAACTCATTTATGGAAAGCCCTTCTATCCAAATAAATATGAGGCGCTTGGCCAATCCAGATTGGCAAGATTTGGATGGAAATAAATAAATTATTTTATTTTTATTTTTAATATATGATATTATTGTCGCTCCCAATTTGACGTTTCCTGTAAATTTGGGCAAAATTTCTAGCTGTGTCGGATACTCGTTTCTGCGTATCGGAAGTACCACGTGTACCATAAACTCGTGCAACATAGTAATATAATCATATTAATAAATATGATTGATAAAAATGAAAAAGCTTTAATATTATTATGGTTCAATATAAATATATAATTATAATAATAATAATATTATATTATTTATATTATCAATAATATACATAAACTAAAGCGACTATTGATAATAAAATCCCAAAAGATTAGCATTTGAAAGCGATCCAAGCACACCAAAGTGCACGCCAGCGTGGAAAGCCCAGCAACAAAAAATTACAAAGTATTAAATTATTATTAGTGTACTTGACAGTATGACAAAATAGCGGAGGAGAATGAATGAATGAAGGGATTTTAATAACGTCCACGAGATCAAGCGATCTAAGGGACCTAGGACTCCATCCCACTGCAACTTCAAAATTTTCTCTAAGACTACTCTCATTTCATGAATCTTGAGCAAGAAGTTCGCAGTGTTGATAAGTTTCTCTTCCTCGAACAACTTGTTCAAACAATCCACCTTTGGAATTCTTTTAAACCGATTACAAATATCTTCATAAGCTAGGCAATCCATGATATAGTGCCATTCTGTTTCAACCTCTCCTTTCCTACAAAAGATGCATATTCTTTCTTCTCACTCTTCTTTTGGAGTTATCCATCTACTTTTTTCACATTTGAGATAATGAGACCCGGTCCTAAGTTGTGCTATTAATAATCTAACATTTTTTGTGATTTTGGCACCTAAATATATCTTCTAATCATTAGACCATATCGGGTTGAAATCTTTAACATAAAGAGATTTTTTTCATCCAATCCATATTTCCCAAATGGTAGTCCTCAATTTTTCAAGCACCCATTTTTTAATTTCCTCTTTAGAGTTAGGACACTCTTGCCACTTAATGCCCCACTTTCCCAACCACTTGTCATTTTGTTTCCCCCAAGTTTTCTTCCTCCTCATTAACTCTTCCGCAACAACTATTTTAGGCCAATGATGCTCTTCCATGCCTTCAATCTTTTTTAGGTAACTTAACAAGTGAAAAACCGCCTCGGCCTCCATTGGAAATAAACCAGCCTCAACAAGCAATATCTCATAAGGAACCGTTGATTTGACTTTGAAATTATTAGTGATTAGGTGCTTTTGAATTCTTTCTAATTGCCTCCACTTGTAATCTGACATAATACTCCCCCAAACTTCACATCCATAGAGTACATCCGGTGTAATCAACAACCCAAAAAGATTTTTCTTGGTCTTCCAATCCCATAATTCTGTTTTCCTGCATCTGTTTTGTAGAAGAAAAAAGGCTCTCCATCCCCCTAAATCCTTTTAGCTCTACATGCCTCCAAATTGAGCCTATTCCGAAAAATAATTCCTAGATACTTGTATTCTTCCACAATCTCGAATGCTTTCCCTCAAAATTAAAATTAACCTTTTGCTTTTTCCTTTTCAAGGAGAATATCATGGTCTTGGTTTTTCTAATGTTTACTTGCATCCCAACCTCTTCAAAAAAGAGCTATAATGCCTTCAAATGCTCTATGAGACCATGAGCTGATTTTGCAATTAGGATAGGGCCATCAGCATACAAGAGAAGTCTCACCACATACCCTGCTAACTGAATACCCTCCCCATTGTTACTGTTTAACCATTCTTCCAACTTATCAATATATAAGCCAAACAACATCGGGGAAAGAGGCAGCCCTTCTTGACCCCGATGTCACTACCAAAGCATTCATAAAAGCCTTCCTTAGTTCTGATTTAGTTCTAACTTTCTCGTAGAGCTTATGAACAGTTGCCATATATTCACTTGGAATTTCGATCTCTTCCATTCTTCTCCAAATCTTGTCTCTAGGAACAATGTCGAAAGATTTCTTGAAATCAACAAAGCAACAAAAGGCCTCATCACCTTGTATGTCCTATACTTTTTCTATGAAATTTCTAAGAGTGATACAATGACCAATGGTAGAATTCTGTGGCCTAAAACCAGCCTGCCCTTTTGCTCTTTGACCTTCATTTTCTGCTCAACTGCTAATTCTATGCTCCACCATACTTCCAAATAAATTTCCAAAAAGAGGATTAGCCATAATAGTGCGGTAATTGGAGGGGATATTAGTGTCTCCATTTTTGTACAAGGGGATAGGAACACTAGTTGTCCATTCAATTGGTAAACTACTTTGTGTGATGCTATTGAAGATATTTTTAATAATCGGAGCCAATGTTTGACCCCCCACTTTAAAAATTCTGCTTGCAATCCATCAATGACTTGAGCTTTACCATTTGCTAACTTTTTTATACCATGCTTGACATCTTCTAATGAAAATAAATTAGTTGAAGTGTTGATTATGGGAGGGATACTTCTCTCTTGAATCTCTCTCGTAAAGAAGCTTCACATACTCTAACCATTGAGTAGCCGAGATATTATTATGCATTTCCTTTTTCTTTTGTTGTAATTCCCTCCAAAATATTTTGGAATTAAGTTTTCCCAAGGAAATTAATTCATCCCTTCTTCAAATCACATACTTTTCTTTTTTTGTTTTTAAAATATTTTTTTACTTTTTCATCCCTTCACTGTTTACTTCCTTCTCTTTCAGTGATCTTTTTGTAGCCTTGCACTCCTCATCAAACTAGGGATTGGTTGGAAAAATGTTTGAAATTATCTTCATTGTTCGAGATATTTTGTACACCTTTAAGGCTTTGTGGATTAAAGGGATCACCATATTTCTTCCAATGTTCTCTATTATTGCAATGTCCTCTTCACCTTCTAAGTTGTCTTTTTCCACTTGAAATTGATTTACCAAAACAACAGCAAAGAGCTCTTGATTTTCCTGATTCATAACGACTCTACCATTTGCATGAACTTTCTTCTGTCTATGTTGGTTTTGCTCCAACGACATCCCACTTGTGTGCATTCCTAACTTAATACAGAGAGGCATATGCTTTGATTTCAACTCAATATGGAAAGCTCCAATATTGAACTCTGACAAATTATAAATAAAGCTCTGGGAGCAAATCACATAATCCACCACACTTTGACCATTATAAGTTTTACATGTAATGTCACTGGATCTAGGCCAGGTTTTCATGCCATTGCAAATGCCCATGTCATAGAGGCTACATAAGCTTAGAAATTTAGCACCAAAGTGTGAAACACTCCCTTTTCCACCTTGAGAGAACCTTTCCCACGTGTGATTCTCACTCTCATTTATCCAAATAGGATTGTTTTCCTTATTCTCATCACTACCTAACTACATATACTGATTGTTTGTTGTCATTGCATTAAAGTCACTGACCAAAACTATATCTCCCAAAGTCTTGAAGGAAAAAATGTTTTTTTTAGAGCAGCCTAAGGGTCTTCACTATCTAAGTTTCCCTTCTTGTAGAACTTCAAAATTTTTGGAGAAAAGTAACAAGCATCCATCTTGATTGTTGCATTTTTCTCTACTATATTAAGCCATATAAATTGCTTATTTGGGTACTCTTTTTCCACTTTTACAATTCCACTCCAACTTTCTCTTATAAGAACTGTGATCCCTCCATGCCCTTTACCTGTTCCACTCTCTTTATTCCATACTGAAATTTTATTGTATCCCTTGAATTCTGGAAACCTACCACCTTCATGCTAATGAGTTTCCATAAGAAACATGATGTCTTTCCCTTCTGCAATGGGCCCCAAACCCGATCCTCTCCTCCATGGATAACCTCTACAATTCCAACTTACCTTGCTTAGAAACTCGCAGGAGGGGGTCGAATCCCTATTTTTGATTTTATAGATCCTCATTGATTTGAGCTTTCCCATCTTTTAGCCATGCCCATTTTCCTGCCTCCCTTACTAATTTCACTTTCTCCCATTCATTCCTTCGCTCTTCTTGTTGTTCAAATGTTAAATCATCATCTAGGTAAAAATGAGTACCTCTAAGCATCCCCCTATTTTTAGAATAGCCACCTTATCATCTTTACTTCTCAAAATAACTCTCACATGTCTGCAACTTCCATTTTTTGTTTTCCTATCAATCCTGTTTTCTTGTTGAATATAGCCTGACCAGTTCAACTCTTCCTTGAGAAAGTCCCTGACTAACATATGTGTCCTCTCTTTCTCTCCAAAGTCCTTCAGACCTTTGATAATTACATTTGTATCCTTTCAGTGCCTATCTTTTTCTTCTCTTGCTTACCTCTTGATGCTTCTCCATGATTTCATTTTTCTCGGTTGATGCTTCTTTTACTACTTGTGCCCACGATTTATCCTCTTCCATTTGTTGTCCTAGTTTGTTTTCTCTCAACTCCATGTTTGTCAAAGTTGGTTGAAACTCTTCTATCTGTTTTTTGTTGCCAATGTTCCTTGCGTCCGAGCCCTTTTATTCAACTACCTTGGTTTGTTTTAGTTCCTATTTCAAAACGATCAAATTTTGTTGTCCTCTTTCCATATTGGTTTGAAAATCTATTATCTTCTCTTTGAGAACTTTGTTTTCTCTTTCAAGTTTCTGACTGAGTACTAACATTTCTTTCATATTTGAATCTTCATGTTGTCCCCTTGATTCAATAAGCTCAATTAGTCTTTTAATTTTCATGATATCGCTTAAATAAAGCTCCAACAACCACAAAAGTGGAGTGGTTGTGGGGTTGTATGTGTTCTTACTGCTTTCTTCTTTGTTTGCTTCTAAGTTTTCACTTTCTCTTTGCTTTAGCCTATACTCATTTTTCTTAGACGGCACCCCTTTAAATTTTATCTTATCCCCCCCTTGACTTCTCTACTCTTCATTTAGTGTGTTCATTTTGACAATAAAAGTTGTCTTCTTATTGATTGATTTTGGTAAGATCCATGTGATTTTTCTCCTTTGTGTATGTTTCCTTTATTTAGCTTGTCTATGCCTTAAGATCTCTTTATATTGTTTTTCATTCACAAATATTAGTCTTTCCCTTGTACCAAATGTATCAGATGGCACCCACCTTTTCAAAATTTTACTAGTAATACCTCGAGTTTGAGGAGGGTGAATCTAAGGAATGTTCCAACCTTCCTCATAAAGCATCCTTAAAACATAGCTTAGTGCTTGGTTCTAGAAAATATCTGATGTTTTACCCCAGGTGTGTTAAATTTCTCTAACTCTAGGTTACATGGGTGCTTGTTTTCCACCAAACCCTATTCATTATGTTCATTGGACCCTCTTGTCCCCATGCTTATGATAAATAGACAAAAACAAGAAGAAGAAGATCGTTGTCTACTCCAGGACCTATTCCTGTCCCTACTTGCTTGTTCCTCTTCCTCACTACATGCCTATTTCTTGTTTACTGCATGTTTACTGTTCCCTCACTACCTATTCACTGTGTTTTTTTTTTTGTCACTGCTCACTGTCTGTTCATTGTTCCCTCCCCAGTCGTACTCTAGCTCTAATCAATGGTACGAATATGGTTTTCTTTTTCTATTGTTTTTGCATTTTTCCCTGACAATGACCGACCTGGGCTTTTGCAAGGTCTCACTGTTTCTCTTGCCCACAAATGTTGTTGAAGGTTAAAACAAGCGAAAAACAATGTCGGGAAAAGATAAGATAAATATCTGGGTCCCTTCTGGTTCGAAGATTTAGCTCACTGTCTGCTCACTGTCTCTCTTGTTGTCTTGCACACTATCTCATCTCACAAGGAAATGCCAATTGCCCACTGTGTCCCCCACTGCTCACTATCTTTCCCACTATCTTTGTAAGGCAAATGCCCGGGTCCCTTCTGGCTCAGAGATTCCGTTCACTGTCTTGCTCATTGCTCACTATCTCACCTAATGTCTCGCGCACTATCTCGACTATCCACACATTGTCTCGGCTATCTCACTTGCCTTGGCTATCACAAGAACCCTCCAAATGTTAAGCAACAAACTTCTTCTCTGAGATACCCATGTAACTAACGATAGCTCAACTTCCCACTTGAGAAATGGGACAAAAGATACCAAACCAGTGACTCACTTTATTACGCATCTAGATAACGACAACTCAACTCCATGTGAAAAGGGGTCTCGACTGGTCACTTTTGTATTGGCATATAATCAAAGCTCAAAGGGGAAAATCTAGCCATTCTTTCTTCATAATGTATCGATCATTACGAAGAAAATAAAATCTATTATGATGTAAAATAATTGTTCTTAGCTATGATGCTAGAGTTGTAATGAAAATCTAAAAAACTAGAAGTAGGATTGCTAAAACAATTATTAAAGTTGTATAACTTAGTAATATATGATAATTTTAAAATATAGAGAATTAAATTGTTATTTTAAATATATAGTTTTTTTATAGAAAATTAGTGTGATTTAAAAAAGTGTTTTTTAATATTGATATGTTATTTTTTTCTCTAAAACATAATACTTATTTTGTATTAATTTTAGTATGTAAATGATGAATTTTTTTTGGAATCTTTTTTATTAATTTTGATATATAGATGATGATTTTTTTTTGAAATGTATGGTTAACTAAAACATTCAAATAGTTAGTTGTTACCCTTATTATTTTTGGAAAAATATTTCTAGCTATGGTTAGTTGAAATATTTTTATAAAACTGACCCAAATCCCAAATATTTTTAAAAGAAATTCATATTAAAATATTCTAAATTATTCCTAATTTATATAAAATATATTTAATGATAAAAAAGACATACATTGCAATGCCGCAAAAGAAAAAACCAAAAAAGCAGATTTGAGAATTTAGACAAAAGAATTAAAAAGTTTTCATTCTAAATCTCCTTTTATTAGATTCATATTACAGATTTCCTTTTGTCTCTTTTTTTATTCCATTCAAACCCCACAAGTCAAGCACATTTTTTCAAAACTTTTGTATACCATTATTGTGATAATCAAATATCAAATATTTACATATAATTACATCTTATTTAATTACATGTAATTACAATTTTAAATAATATGCAATTTATTTATACCCATACCTGATCAACACATTTTTTTTCAAAACTCTTTATTCTATTCATACCCACAGTGGCGAATATTTCGTGCGCTTTCTTTATATATCATTAGGATAACTCAAGATCACTTTCTATATATAACTAAATTTATATTAAAAATACAATTATAAATTAAAATTGAAATTTTAAATAAATATGATTAATTCTTAAATATAAGAATATAATTATAAATTAAAATAAAAAAATAGAAAATTTATTTAAAATCAAATTACAACACAGAGCCAACCATTCTTCTCAATAATTAATCGAGCATACGAACAGTTTTGAAATTAGAGACTTATTTCTGTCCAGCTATATGCCACAACGGACATTAACTTTGGAGATCCAGCAACAAAGAATTTCAATTAACTCCCTCTTCCCACGATCAGACAAAATGCTTTCTCACACTTACTCATCTCACGATTTCCTTCTAGGTTCATAATACATTTCCTCCCTTTTTTTCCCCCAAGTTTCGTAATACATTTCATAAAGAGAAACACTAAGAATTTATTTTTAATACATTTCCTAATTTATACCAAATATTTTTTTTTTACAAAATCATATATCGATTTTTAAAAAAATTTAAAAAATTATTAGAAAAACATAATAAAATCAAAATTAGAAAATACAAATAATGAAAAAGTCCTTATAATAAAGACCAAAATTAAAATTCAAAAGAATAAACTAAAATTCAAACCAAAAAAATTTATTTTTATTGTTGCTGTTATTTTTATTATTATTATTATAAAATAAATAAATAAAAGAAATTAACTAAAAATTAAAGAATAAAAAATAGAGACAAAGAATCATGAAAAAAAGGTTATAATAATAATAAAATTTATAAAAATGAATATTTCATAAAACTATTAATTCAAATAAAAGAGTTGATGAAAAAGGAAAATAACTATGTGACCTAGATAGGAAGAAACAAATATATTTTTCAGGAGAAAGTGCCCAATTGGACTATATATGTTGCTCACATTTTGGCACTTTACAATATGATCCTGGATGAGGCTCCTCGACAACAACTTAGGAATATTGTAGATGAATCCATTGATAAATCCATACCCTGGGCATACTTCGATGGTTCCGCTCAGCAAATTGGATATGGTGGTGGTGTTGTCTTATACCTAAACGATGATCATTTTTTCGAGATGAGGATGGGTTTAGGGAGAGGTACCAATAATTTTTCAGAACTAAACAGCCTTTGGCACCTTCTAATTTTTTCCCTTGAGAGAGAAATTCATCACCTACAGATCTTTGGAGATTCAAAAAATGTCATTAACTCGTTCAATTGTAAGTTGAATGTCACATGCACACACTCAAGAACTTATTGGATGAAATTTTATCTCTAAAATCACATTTTGATTATATCTCATGTTGTCATATTTACAGGGAAAGGAATCAACTTTCTGATAACCTTTTGAAGGAGGCAGCGGAATAACCTCTTGGTTATTGGCCGATACAGGAGCACAATGGGCACAACTTTTATCAGTATTTTCACAGGCCATTTATAGAGAAGCATACACACGAGGCAATAATGCCTTGACACTAGAAGATGTTTACTGGACTTCTACTTGATATGTGTTACTTTTTGTGTCGATCATAGATTTTTGTGTTTTTGTTATCTATATTGTAAGAATTTCAGCTACAGTTTGTACAAACCATCTTAGACTTTTATTGTATGTGGCAAGGTCACTGGTTTTGGCATATGCTCTTAAGCAACATGTGACAGTATATAATTTTCAACATTTATATAATGAAAGTTACAGGTTTTCCTTGGGGAAAAAGAAAAAGGAAAATAAATAATAAAAGAGGGAAATTTATATATTTATTTTAACATAGAGGTGACTAAAATATATTCATTTTTGTTGTTATTAAAATAAATTTTCTTATTACAATAATTATTGTTATTATCCAAATAATTATTAATAGGGAAGGAAGAAATACTGAAAAAGAAAAAAGGAAGGAGGAATTAAACCCATATTCCTAACGATAAAAAAGAATATGGCTAAATAAGCAAGAGAAGGAAAAAAAAACTTAGGAATAAAGAGAGGGGATCCAACAACAACTAACCTTCCAACCATCATATTGAGTGTCTTAGACCTTTTCACAATCTCAATGGTCTCCCTAAACTTACAATGATGGAAGTGATCAATCTTGGCAATAACCTAAGAATCCTCAATACTAATGTGGTGCTTAGTCTTCTAAGCATGCTCACCCAATGCTGAGGAGCAAGTCCTAGAATGCTTTATGTCAGTCGCATGTTCCTGAAACATTTGATTAATGGAATGACCAGTTTCTCCAATATAGGGAGTCCTACAAGAACATGGGATCAAATACACACATTTCATGTCTTTGGGATTCACCGGGCCTTTGACTGATCTTAGGGAGCTATGAATTGTGTTCAAGGATTTCAAGGTGGAAGAAACATCATGCTTCCTAAGAACCCAAGTAATGTTGTCAATAGTTCCATCTATAAATGGAACCTAAACATTGGAATCAAATTCTCTAGGTTATTTTTTAATCTTCGGACCTTTGCTTGCCTTTTCAAAGGCTTTGATACCTAGAGGTCTGCTATAGCCATTTAACTCAAAAACATTAAGAAGTCATGTTTTCTCACCCTCTAGGTGATTTTTGTCAGAAACATGGAAAACACAAGTAGCTAAAGTGTTTAGAGCCCCTATTTTCTGCGTTGGATAGTGATGGGAGTCAACATGAAGATATTGTTCAGTGTTCATTTTCTTATGGAAAACTTGGTGAGAGAAAGAACCATCAAATTTCTTAGAGACAAGAGCATCAAGGAAAAGAAGGCTACCACTAATCTCATTTTCCATGGTAAAATTTATGGATCTTGATTGATTGTTAAGATGTTGAAGAAATAGATCTAACTTGTCCTGGCCATGAGACCATAAGATGAAAGAATCATCAACAAACATTTTTCCAAATCTTTTGATACAGGTGGATATTGGTGTCCACCTGCCTATTCCACTTGGACCCCCACCATTGTTTCTTTCAGTTTTCTAGTTTCCTTAATTGTAGCACAATTTACTATTTTTGCCAACTTTTCAGATCCCAAACTTTCGGAGCTATTTTGAGGCCCTCAACAAATTTTTCTTTTGGAAAACAAGTAGAACTTGTAGTTGGATAGATCTTTCTAACGAGATAGTGTGTACATCAAACGAAGATCATATGCCAAAGTTACGACCCAGGGAAGTTGATGTTCCAATTTACCCCAACGGGGCCCACAGTTTTGGTGATTCATCTCCTAGGGTTAGGTTTTTGGATGTTTAGGGTTTTCCATTATTTATCAATAATAATTAGGCCTTTGAGCCTCATTGTAAGATAGTTCAGAGGCATGTAGCCGCCATATCTCTTTTCATAGATAAGCTACCATCACCCGAGCTATTTTATTTCCATTCTGTATGTAAGCATATTTCAATTCTTTGATATTAATGAAATGAAGTTTTATTTCTACTACATCTTTGTGGTTATCTTTATATATTTATTTTATTGCATTCCTGCATAAGTATGCATAAGTGGTATCAAATCAGTATGCTCTTTCTCTTTTTTTTCTTTACATGTCCCCAATGAGGTCAGGGCACAAGGAGTTAGAGCTCGAGCTAGTTAACCTTTGCAAGATCAGCCTATCAAACCCCGAAGGCCTCCCATGGCGAAATAAAATAAATAAGAGGGAGCAAGAGATCCTTTTAAAATATTTCTCTAGGAGGCCCTCAAGAAACAGAGGAACACGACAATGGATAAATTTTCCTAGATCCTTCGACGACTACCCAAAGGCGACACATCTTCATCTAACAACCACTCTCAAGGTGCCACTCGTTTTAAGGAATAAGTTAGCTTTGAAATTCCCATATTTGAAGGCCAGATAGATGCAGACATCATAGATAGATGCTTAAATTTGTTGGATATGCATAAAAATACAGATATAAACATAACCACAAAGATGCAACATAAATAAAACTTCATTTCATTAATATTAAAGAAATGAAATATGCTTACATACATAATGGAAAATAAACTAGCTCGGGTGATGGTAGCATATCTCTAAGAAGATATGTGGCAGATAAATGCCTCTGAACTGTGTTACAATGACACTCAAAGGGGTATTTATTATTGAGAAGTAATGGAAAACCCTAAACATCCAAAAACCTAACCCTAAGAGATGAATCACCAAAACCGTGGGGCCCGTTGGAGTAAATTGGTACATCAACTTCCTAGGCCGTAACTTTGGGATATGATCTTTGTTTTATGTGCACAATACCTTGTTAGAAATATATATCCAAATACAAATTTCAACTACAAACGTAAGACTTATTTTCCTGTTTTCCGAAAAATCATCGTTTACAGCCTCAAAATATCTCTGAAAGTTTGGGACCCAAAAAAATTCCAAAAATAGTAAAGTGTACTACAATTAAGGAAACTAAAAAACAGAAAGAAACAATGGTGGGGGTCCAATTGGAATAGGCGGGTGGCCACTAATATCCACCTAGATCTGTCCTCCCCCCTTAGGAAGCAATGGTCCCCATTGTGTTGAGTGCCTCCATTAGATGGGGAAACTTCTGCTGAACTTGGTCCCTAGTGAGCCACTTGCCTTGGTGTAGGAGTTGGCCAACTTTTACAACCCAATACAGTTGGATCTTCTGATGGTGAGTGTTCTTGATCTGTGTGTCCATGATCTGATCAGTTTTGGCTTGTTCCGTGCAGTATGGCTTTAGCTCTATTGGTGTGAGTTGTTCTGCAATGCCTGATGTGTCCAGTAATGGTGGAAAGTATGGTCGAAGGTAGTCCACATTGAACAGTCGGTGCAGGCCAAGTAATGGTGGAATACTAAGCTTGAAAGCATTGTCCCCTACAAACTTAGTGATGGTGTAAGGCCCATATCGGAGTGGGCACAACTTTCAGTGGGGCCCAACAAGGTGCTACTTCTACAAATGTAACCAAAATTTGTCACCCACCTGGAACTTGTGTGGCACCCGATGTTGATCATGTTGTTGCTTGTACTTAGCATTAGCTCTGTCCAATATGTCATGGACCTGCTAGCGTATGTGTTGAATGCGCTCAATGAATTTGTTAGCCTGGTCAGCTTCGAACTAGACATGAGTCGAATATGCCTGAGTAGTTGCAATTGGTATGGCCACATCAATGGGACATAATAGTTGGAATCTCAACCCCACCTAAAAGGGGCTATGTGTAGTTGAGCTATGGAGAGCTCTATTTTATTTTTTTTGGACATAGGGGAGGCTTTTATCCCATGTGTGTGGATGCTTCGAGTTGTACATGCACAGAATGTGTAGGATCATCCAGTTGACGACCTCTGTTTGGCCATCAATTTCGCGGTGGAAAGTCGTGGACCTATTGAGCTTGGTATCCAACATCAAGCAAAGACTTGACCAAAATTTACTTAGCAACCTGCTGTCCCAGTCTGAGATAATGGACTTTGGGATCCCAAAGTGTACCCACACTCTTTCAAAGAATAGTTTTGAATTGGATTCTGCGGTGATGATCTTCTTGCTAACTGCTAGAATCGCAATCTTCGAGAATCTCTCAATGACCATGAGAACGTAGTTGTTTCCATGCTTAGTAGAAGGAAGGCCAGACATGTAATCCATGGAGATGGACTCCCAAGGTCGACTAGGAGTAGGAAGAGGGGTATATAGGCCTTGCTTCTTGATGGTCGGTTTTGAAATAATGCAGGAAATGCAAGATATGATGTAATTCCCAACATCATGTCAAAGGTTCGGCAAATAAAAATAATTCTTCATCACTACCATGTTTTTCTCTACCCTGATATGTCCATCAAACCGACTGTAGTGCACCTCCCAAATAATCTTCGCATGTTCACTTGAAGGAACATAGAGGTGTCCTAGGTGGCATAATAATGCATCCTAGAGGTGAAAATTTGGAATTTACATGCATTCCAAGAGCGTATGGTATATGTTTCCAAATTTTGGATCACTCTTGTAAATATGGGGCCATTCTAAACTCTTGTGCCCACAAGAGCCCAACACAATGGTCAGCACCATGACCGACTATCAGCTGAGGTAGTATACAACAATTTTCGTGTTTCGATTCTTATACTTTATGTTCATATGGAGCTGTTGCAGGTATATGGACCATTTCTGATGGAAATCGTTTTGCAACTTCCCTTATGTCTGGATAAAATGTAGGGGCCAGTGGTCTATGTGGATGATTGTTTCCTTCCCCAGAATGTATTGTTTCCATTGTCGATAGGCCTGCAAAATGGAATACATCTCTTTTTCATAGGTTGGATACTTCCAGACATACTTCCAGACGGTGTCTGAAAGTATCTCACTGTGATATGCCACTGGATGCCCCTGTTGAGTAATAAATACACCAATAGCATAGTTGAAGGAATTCGTCTCAATCTCAAATGGTTGCTGGAGGTCAGGTAATGTGAGCACTATTGATTTGTGTAGCTTG
>JAXQQM020062841.1:0-23896 GCA_034641835.2 Pinus albicaulis | reverse complement strand
AATCTATCAAGAACCTAGAGGAATCAAATCCCTCCAGGTGAAAACTTTTCCTTATATTTTTCACTCAAAAATAGGTTTGCATCTTGAGGGATTGGATCCCTCTCAAATCCCCGTATATTTGGAGCTAAAATGAATCTATGATGGTATATAGATAGATCATTCAAATACATAGTGACAAATGTTTCTAAATATGGGTGTAAAATATCATTCATTAATCTCATGGACATAGCTCATGTATTGCACAGAACTAATGGCATGAATAACCACTCATAAAAACCTTGTTTTGTTAATATAGCCTTCAAGGTATTCATTTTATTCAATCGAGGTCAGAACTTGATTTTAATGTCAAGCTTCGTGAAATATTTTTCTTGTTGCAACTAGTCTAAGAGGTCATGAATCTTGGTAGGGGTTGCCTATTCTGCAACCTAATTTTATTTAATTCTTTGTAACCAATGCAAATTCACAAAATTTCATCCTTATTGGGCACAATTATGATGGGTGAAACACATGGAGAGGGTCTTAGTTGGATATGACATTTCTCTAGTAGCTACCATAACTATGTCTTCACCACATTTGATTCTAGAATGGATTTCTTATACAACCCTATGATTGATAATGGAGATTATAATAAAATTTGAATTTCTCTCTCTACATCCTCTTGGGTGGTATCCTTTTAGACTCTTAAAAAAATCCCTTTATACCTATGTAGATTATTCCATTTTTTGTCTCTATTCATTAGTTTATCCCTCCAGGGATGCCTTTTCTCTAATTGACTATTCTACAATGTTTCTCTTAAAAGTAGTAAAACATACTTCTTGGTAGAATTGATAATTGTTTTGGCTTGGTTGGCACTTATTAGAGACTTTAAACTTTACATTACACACATCCTTTAAGAATAATTTTGCATCCTTCATGAGGAAATAACAATTGGATATCTGCATGAAGATCACATCCCACATGTACATATCTAGATTCCCAATTATTGCTCCATATACATTAAGTGGAAGTACATCTAATTCTACTTTGTCAATAATATGAGCAATGATAGCAAATTTTATCTTACACTATTTTTTTATCTTGAGTTTTTCATCCTTATTTACTCATCTACATGTCTACGGACTAGGATGATACCAAAACTCTAATCCCAAAATTTTGAGTAGATCTCTTACAATTAGTTTCTCTTGTGATTATTAGTTGAATAGAGCATCAATTTGTGTCTTCCTAACCTATACCTTGAACTGAAAGAGTTTTTTCATCTCCTTCTTTTCTTGTTGGTCAAGGATACTTAGATTTTCCCTATTATCTATTGATATGAAAATAATATTCTTATACATGAATAAGTGTATTTCCACCTCAATTTGTGTCTTCCTGACCTATACCTTTAAATGAAAGAATTTTTTCATCTCCTTCTTTTCTTGTTGGTCAAGGATACTTAGATTTTCCCTATTATCTATTGATATGAAAATAATATTCGTATACATGAATAAGTGTATTTCCACCTGATTACGAGAATCTATGACTATGAGTGTCTCCCTTTATCCTTTGGGTGTTCATGTCGTTTTTCCATGAGGTTAGGGCATGTCCCTTTAATTTCAAATAAGAAAAACAAATCTTATGTTCTTAAACCTATTTTATCCATGAAAATTCCCAAAATACACACAAAGAAACTTACTCCAATACCAATACAATCTATAACTTTCTATGGATATTCCACATGGAAATTCATCACAATAAATATGACAAAAATGGATTGTAATATGAAATTTATGAGGGTCAATTTTCCCTTATATTTATGTATGTATTAATTTTTATTTTTCTTATTATGCATGAAATTAATAAAATGCATAAAATAAAGAAAAATTAAATACAAGCACACACCAAATGTCATGAACACCAAGATATGAACTTGGTGCCCTTTTCAAGAGAAAACATTTTTATATTACATCCTTTTGCCTACTCCCTCATGGACTATATATCAACAAATCAACCTCCTCCTTTCTGTCTCTTTCCAAAAACTCCCTTTCAATCAAATCATCAATCTGCCTTTTAATTTCCTTGAAATATATCTTGAATAGCCCTTTAAGTTCCTGAGTGCATTCACTGGCAAGTACTTTGTAATGTAAAACCTTTTTTCCTTTCATAATGCATACTATCAATGCATAAATAAGAAAACGTTTGTCCTCATTAATACCCTCAGGTAAATTTTTCTTCTGGTTCAGTGATGGCATTGGAAGTTTTATTTTCTCTCTTTTATCCATAAAATTAAAATTGATTTTAAAGTCATCAGATGCAGTGACCATGGTTGTGCCTGGAGCCTTAAGAAGAATTTTATACTTGCCACAGGCCAATGAATATAAAAGTCAATCAATTTCTTCCTCTGCCAAATTCAACTGCTATTTGATTTTGGAATAACTCAACTTTTTAGAATCATTGAATAACAATAATATTCTTGTTTGATCAATTGTTGCTATAATTTTTATTGATCTTCTATAAAACCTGTCAATAGTACAAGATCCCAAGGAATATATCCATTTAAGTTGATGATGTTGGGATTGTATAGAATAATAGTCTTGAAATGCTTCAACACATCTAACCATCTCTGAAGGTGAATTAATCTGAGGACACTTGAATGTTAGCCACAATCCAGTTGTCAATATTGTAACAGTAAACTCTAATATAAGATGCAGGATATTTCTATTATTATTAAGATATGTTTGGAATTTACTTTGTCATTCCTGCGATCTTGTCCAATCCGTAAGCATGCCAACAATGTTTGATGTTATTTGACCATCATATTTCTGTTTCAGCTTTGACAATATGATACGTTCCTGAACAACATTTGTGTTTTTTCCAAGCATGATTCTACGAGTTATTTTTTCCCTGTAGGATTGAGAAAACATATATTTATCCCAAATATAGGTAAATGACCATATCGCAAATGCCATAGGTCAGAGTCATTTGGAATTGAAACATTATGTGCATACAACTTCTCACTTTTCATTTGTTATTGATACAACCTGTTCTTTGTCATAGGAATATTTGCAACAAGAGACCTATGTTGATCATAAATCATGCAAGTAGTGTTGTGAAAGATAACATCATAACCATGTGCATCTAACTGACCAACACTCAACAAATTATATTTGAAATTGGGTACATAATAAACATCATAGATATTCACCACATTTTTTTGTTAAGAAAGGTACAATACCCTTTCCTGAAGCTTTAACTTGACGATCATCGCCCAAACCAATAGAGGAACTAAAAGATGTATCAAGATGTGAAAAAAGATCACTGCGACTAGTCATATGGTTATGTTGTGACCAGCAACAACCCCCCTTTTATTTAATATTAGTAATCATACTAAATAAATGGGGACCCTTAGTTAAAAAATCCAAAAAATCAATTAGGATTTGTTTTCCTTTTCAAATAAAACTTTCTATCATAAACTTATAGAAATCCCGTAGAAAGAACATTAAGAAACACTTAAGTTTATGATAGATTATAATAAAATTGCTCTTTAAACAAAATAGCGCATCCATAGCAAAATAGTATATATCTTTTGTAGAACTGAAAATGCGATTTTGCGCTTTTGCGATAATGCGATCCCAAAAGCCTATACAACAAACGCATTGGTTGCAAATCGCATAGCGTAGAAAACAGAAGTGATTAGTGAATATCTTTTGCGATATTTTCAATTTTTCGATTTTGCGATATGCGCTTTTGCGATTTTGCGATATGCGCTTTTGTGCTATTTACATAACTGCGATGACTTCATTTTTCGATATTGCGATATTGCAACATTGCGCCGCAAATCGCAGATTGCAATGTCGCAGATTCATGTAGGCGCGCTATCCCAAGGCAATCTTCCCATATATAAAATCTGTTATGCGCTTTAATGATTAAATTAAATGATTGGATTGAAAATTAATGGTAAATGAGATTGTGTTTGAATTGAAAGTCGTTTCACGATTAAAATATTATATTTCATCCACTTTCACATTTGAAACAGTCTCATCACCTTTCTTACGCCATTACTCTCATTTACTCGTAAAACGCAGGCACGAAGGAGCAAACGTCTATACAAAGCTTCCACTAAACACTATGGGTAAAAAGGAGAAGAGCTCGAGTTCTGAAAACAAAGAAATGGCTTCGCTGTATGCAGACACTGCTTATAATAAGGATGCCGGTATATCCACTTGGGAAGGAATGTATAATCTGCTAGAGGAAGAAAACCCTGTGGTGATGAAATTTGTAGCTACAGCAGGTTCCAGTAATACGTCTGAGGCAACCCTTAGAGAACTGGCTTGCTCATTTCTGCATAGAATAGCGGCAAGGCCAAGGATTCTCCCGTATATGGACATGGTAAAATGGGTGCTGGACAACACTGATATTTCAGACAGGCAATTCAGAACTCCATTTGAAGAGCTAATCGGGTCATTCACCACGGAAGACGTGAAACTGATGTATAAGTTGCCGAAACCTCAAACGCCTTATGATAAGCAATTTATGAAAAAATTTGCCAGAGAACATGTGAATTTGTCAGAATGCACACAGGAATCGACCAAAAGAGATGAACCATTGAAGAAAATCAAACACGAGTGGACAGTACCAAAAAAGGATGTTTCAGACGCTGTTCACAAGTTCAAATATCCAAGTGGGCAAATTGACACAGTTTCTACCACAAGATAAGGTATGTAAGTTTGCCAAAATTATCCTCTATAGAACTTTTAGAAGTTACTAAAGAAGTTGTTGGAGATCAAGAGTTCTCAGAGAAACATAAAGCTCTTCTTGAGAGAAGTCGGGAGTGAAGAAGACTTGAAATAACTGTAAGATAAAATGAGGAAACATTGACCAAATTCAAGGCACTTCATGCTGAGTAAGGAAAAAGATGTGGAGCGTGTTCGACACAGAGAAAATTACTGTGAAAGGTCAAATTGATAAAAAGAAACTACTTTGGCTAAAGAATGATATGAGAAAATAGTGAAGCAAAATCAAGATGAAATTGAAAAATTAATAATAGAGCAATAAGCTCAAATAAAGGAAAATGCACAAATCAAAAGGGCAGAAAAGGCAGCAGAGGAGGCGGCTACAGCGGCAAAAACTCTCACTGATTGTGTAAATGATAATTTACACAAAGCTAATTTAATTCCTGAAACTGTTCCAGGATATCTCCCACAAGCACATCAACTGCAAGCAGAATGGAGGCAAAAGGCAGAGGAAAGAGAAAAATCTATCCAAAGGCTGACAAGATTGAATTGGGACTCATACTGGATGTACTTGGTGAAGCCACACAGTCAACACAGTGCGCTTAATTGTATCATCAATGCTACAGAGAAGATTGCTCCTACGCTTGCCGACTTTGTCTTTTCAGGACAGTTGAATTCTGAAGTTGGTCAACCGCATCTTCTCAAAACTATGCTAGATGCCTGCAAGTTTAAAGATCAAGTTCATAGATAGATAGATTTAGTTTTAATTTCACTGTATTTTAGCCTAGGAAAAGGACAGTCATTGAACCGAATCCTTAAATTTTGTAATAAACTATTTTTAGATTTAGTTAAATAGTATTTAAACCCTTCTCATGCATTTAGAGAAGGGTCCTGGATCTTAATATTTTTGACTTGGAGATTGCATTTCTTTACTCCATTGTCTTATATATTTTTAAAAAGGATCACATCTGGTGATTTTCATGCGGAATTATCTTTGAAGTGTTGCATTTCTGTACCTTGGAATTTGATTTTGCATCAGAGTTACTGGGTTAGAGTATCACATTGCATTTGAAAGTTTTCAAGATGAACAAGGTATTTCTATTTGTTCACTGTTGATTTCTTTTGTCTTATGGTATTCGCTTTAAAATTTCTATCATTTATATAGATTTGTTTTCACAACACTTCCTTTTATATATCATTTCTGAGTATAATTGAAACGTTATCTTTCATAAGTGTATATGTAGATGGTATACAATGATGAATGAAATATGCTAATACAACTCTGTTTAATTTCTTAAATAGAGTTATCTTTATTTGTTTCTGCACATTTCAATTTAAATAATAATACATTTTCATGGTTATTGTTAAATTGGAACAATCTTAAGTTGTATTCACATATAATTACTCGGGTTAGTGTTAGAATTTCTTTATCAGTATTTAGTTTAAATTAGATAGTTTTATTTCAGTTAATTTAGTCCCATTTCCACCCATCCAAACCAATCCATTTAGTTATAAGGAAATTGGTCCTTTAAATCCAGTCGGAGCCACCATACCAAACGGAAAAGGAGCTGTCTTAAGGTCCCGACCGGGTGGTTTTCCCCGATGTTTGAAGCAGAGATTTTCTAGGCTTCAACATTTTTGGTGCTAGAAGGAGGGCCTGAGCTATGAATGGCAAGTAAATATTTATCCATAAGCCATTCTGAGAGAAAAACACCCTCATTAACTTCTTCAATTTCTTCTGAAATTCAAAATCCTAGAGAAGAAATTGCAGAAAATATTCAGACACCCACTACCAAAATCTCAAAACATTCAGACAATCAACATCCTGAGTCTCTCGAAGTTCAATATTTAATTCATAAATTGAAAGGATTCTCATTATCTCTAGAAGAGTCTGAAATATCTGAAGGTAGTGTAACTTCAAAATTTGTTTCTTCAAAACCTCTTACTAGGCTTCAAAGTGAGAAACTTGGTATTTCTCCAAAAGAATTCCCTTTACCTAGTAGAGTCAAGACAAGAAAAACTCAATCGGAATCAGTAAGTAATATAAGTTCAACATCTAATATTCAAATACCTGTTTCCGAAATCCCTTCTCAACAAAGTACAGTAGTTTCCACATCATTAATCTCAACATCATCTATTCCAACAATTTCTATTCAAACACCACCAGTTTCTACTATCCCTCTGATAGTTGTTCCAATAATGGCACATAGACCATGGTCTACTCCAGGGGCAGTCAACATGGTTGCACCTTTACATGATTTACCAGACAATCCTGGAAAATGGCTTCCAAATTTTAGCCCGGATCTTAACATTCAAGCTGAAGAACATATCAATAACTTTATGCTGGCTATTAATTTGAATGGAGTCATACATGAAGATGTTGTAGTTAGATTATTCCCTTATACTCTCCAGGGAGTAGCAGGATCATGGTACTTTTCATTACCATCAGGATCCATAACAAGTTGGGACATTTTTGCAGATCATTTTTTAACCAAATTTGGAGATGACCGATCAATAGCAACTTTACTCAATGACCTCTCAAATTTGAAGATAGAACCCAAGGAACCCATTAAAGAATTCAATGCTAGATTCAACAAACTCTTGAACAAAATTCACACAGATTCACAGCCCAGTGAACAAGTCAGAATTGAATGGTACATAACTGCCTTACCCTCAAACATAGCAATTTTCGTAGACAGAGCTGCAAAGCCTACATTAGCTGAGAATATGAAAGAAGCTATTGCAGTGGAAAAACGAATTAATTCTCTGGAAAAGAAAAATGCTATCGAGGAAAGAAAATCAAAGAAAGTCAGCTTCAAAGATGATTTAAAGAAAAAGGCCAAATATCCATACGACATGGAAGGTTTACAGAAAGTTCTTAAAACCATGTCAAAT
This sequence comes from Pinus albicaulis, assembly GCA_034641835.2. Lineage (NCBI taxonomy): Eukaryota > Viridiplantae > Streptophyta > Pinopsida > Pinales > Pinaceae > Pinus > Pinus albicaulis. The sequence goes on along the minus strand of JAXQQM020062841.1, from coordinate 16,292 downwards.
GAAATGGTTGAAATTAAAAAACAAGTGGCTGAAACTTCTACCAAGAAACCATTCCGAAATTTTAGAAGAAACCAAGTTGAATCTAAACCTCCTAATGTAATCTCTAATGCAGAATCAGAAGAAGAGGAAGAGGAAGAAGATATATCTATAGTATCAGATGAAGAAAATGAAAATGAAGAAATAGCTTAATTAAATGGAATGTGGGATTTTATTCTCCCTAATTCTGATAGTGAAGAAGCTATGCCTGTAAGTACTAGGAGTAAATCCACAGCGGAACCAGTGCAAACAGTTCCTAAAAAGAAAATTACAACTCCAAGTACCAAAGACAAATCCCCTGTAAAGAAAACTTCTACATTACCTACTCAAAATTAGCCATCCTCTTCTAATCCTCCTACATCAACAACAAAGACTTTAGTAGTGTCAAATCCTATGGAATACAACATTGTCGAGGACATGAAAAAGATCAAAGCTAATATTTCCTTACATGAACTCAGCAAACTAAAACACCAGCAAAAGTTGTTATTAAAAGAATTAAACGCTACACCAATTGCTCCTTTACCAAGCGGTGTAGTTGCAAAAGCAGCGAGAGGAACTGGTAAGCCACCAGATAAGGTAGATGCTACTGATACTGTGCTCATTGGGAAAAAGTCAAATTCTCAAACTCCTCCTTTTCTTTTGACTTATGAGATGTACAATAAAAATCTGCACAATTGTTTGATTGATTCTGGAGCTTCCTCCAATATAATGCCTACTTCTATCTATGCCAAATTGAATATCGAACCACAAAAATCAGCATTTCATATCGTCCAATTGGATCGCTCTAAGGTTCAAGTTGTAGGAGAAATTAATTTAGTTACTATCAGATTAGCTTCTGATCCTAGGATTGTCCAAAGAATTGATATTCTTATTGCTGATATTCCTGAATTCTATGGATTAATCTTGAGCATGGACTGGTCTGCGAAACTTAATGGTTATATATCGACTGATTATTCACATATGTGGCTTCCCTACAAAGGGAAACCAAATCAAATTAAAATTGAACGAGAAAAACATATGATGCACACTGTCACTGAATTCGAACAACCTAATGAGCCTGTGGCATTCAACAACAATATTCTTGGAGGTTATTCTGCTGAATCATTTCTTGGAAATTTCGAAGCTCCTCAATCACCTTTTTTTGTAAATACTTTTGTTTCTCAGATAGAAAATATTTCACAAACTGATTCTTCCATAATTGTAAATATTTCTGATGTAATTATAGATAAGCCAATAGACAAATCTTTATTTTGGTCGTTATATTTTGATGGATCGAAGTCTAGTGATGGACCTGGAGCTGGATGCATCTTAATTGATCCAGATGGGGAGAAAACCATGCTGTCATGTAGGTTAGAATTTGAGTGTACTAACAATACCGCAGAATATGAAGCCTTGGTTCAAGGACTTTATAAAGCTATAGGGTTAGATGTTAAATACTTGAAATTCTTTGGTGATTCCGAAATTGTCATAAAACAAGTTAGGAATACTATTCATTTCCTTTCAGGACATCTTAAACACTATCAAACCCTAGTACAAGATCTCACCACTCATTTTTTAGCATTCGATATTTCTCCTATTCCTAGGAATCAGAATACATCAGCTGACTTGTTAGCTAATGTTGCATCTAAACTCCTACCTGCTGAAGATTGCAGTCCTGATAGGTTTTCTGTAGAATTTATTTTTCGTCCATCTGTCCCAGATAATGTTACAAATTGGAGAGTATTCTATCATGATCGAGATATTCTAAATTTCATGACTTCATAGAAATCATATGATGAGAAAATTATTGACGAAGATGATCACGATTTACAAATTGCTTCAAAAGGTAATGAAAACCCCATTCCAAAATCTGTTGTTAAATTAGAGGATTTATATGACATTAAAGACAGATTCAAGAAAGTCACTAATACTAAACTTCAAAGCTCTACCTTGAAGTTTGAATTAGTAAATCTTGGTTCTGATTCTAAACCTCAAAACATTAACTTAGGACTCAATTTAACACCAGAGGAAAGGAATGCGTTCATTAAACTTCTGAACAAGTATAAAAATGTTTTTGCTTGGAATTATGATGATCTAAAAACGTATGATACTTCGATTATTCAACATACAATTCCAATGCTTCCTGATATTAAACATGTTCAACAGAAGTTGAGAAAGATCCATCCAAATCTCGAAAGTCAAATCAAATCAGAACTTAATAAACTTTTAAAAGCCAAAATCATTTTTTCGGTCAAGCACTCCAATTGGGTTTCCAATATGGTATCTGTAAGGAAGAAAAATGGTGATATAAGAATTTGTATTGATTTCAGGAATTTAAACAATGCATGTTTAAAAGACAATTTCCCATTGCCAACCATGGAACAGATACTTCAAAAGGTAGATGTTTCTGAACTTATGTCTTTTCTCGATGGATTTTCGGGCTATAATCAAGTTTTAGCTCATCCAGATGACAGATTGAAAACAACTTTCAGAACAAAATGGGGAACTTATGCTTATCAGAAAATCCCTTTTTGTCTAATAAATGTAGGAGCAAATTTTAAAAGAGCCATGGACATAGCATTTAAAGGTATGATCAATAAATCAGTTGTTGTTTATCTTGATGACATAACAGTGTTTTAAAAAAAGAGAGCCAATCATCTACATGATTTAAAACAAATATTTGAAAGATGTAGAAGGTTTGGTATCTCCTTAAATCCAAAGAAATCTTTCTTTTCTTTAGATGAAGGAAAACTCTTAGGATTTGTTGTGTCAAAAGATGGTATATATATTGATCCAGATAGAGTGAAAGAAATTTCTGATATTTCTTTACCTCATAACAAAAAATCCATGCAATCATTTCTTGGACAGATCAATTTTGTTAAAAGATTTATTCCTGATTTTTCTTTTATTGTTTTACCTATGCAAAATATGATCAAGAATAATTCATTATTCAAATGGGGGCAGAAAGAGAAAGAAGCCTTTGAGGTAATCAAACAAGCTATCATTAATGCACCAGCATTGAATACCCCGGATTTTTCTAAAAATTTTACTTTGTATACTCTGGCCAATGAAACATCCTATGCAGCCGTTTTAACACAACTCAATGATCAAGAAATCGAAGCACCAATTTCTTTCTTTAGCTCAAATCTGCAAGGAGCTGAGCTTAATTATTCTGATGTTGAAAAACAAGCCTTTTCTATGTTTAAATCAATCAAAAATTTCAGACCTTTTCTCCTGAAAACACATACAAAAATCATTGTCCCATTTTCTGCAGTGAGGCAATTATTAATTCAAAAAGAAGTAGGAGAAAAGAGAGCTAACTGGGTAACATCCTTGCAAGAATATGATATTGATATTAAACCAGCTAAGATTGTTAGAGGACAAGGTTTTTGCAAATTATTGGCAGGAGCTCATAACATACCAGAAAATCAAGATTCAAATCAAGATATTCAAGTAAGTCAGATAAATGTTACAAATTCCGGATCTCAGTATGTTGATCTTATCTATTACTTGAAAAATGGGTATGCTCCTTCTAATCTCAGCTATAAGAGTAAACACGCTTTAAGGTTAAAGGCTATTAAATATGAGATCATTGATAATGTGTTATTTAGAACAAATTATGATTCAATTTTATTAAGATGTCTTGAAAAGACTGAAGCTGAAAAGGTTTTGCAGGAGTTGCATGATGGACCAGCAGGAGGTCATTTTGGAGGTGATACCACAGCTCACAAAATAATTCGTGCTGGTTATTACTGGCCTACCCTTTTTAAAGATACGCATGATTACGTAAGGAAGTGCCAAATTTGTCAAACTGCAAGTGGAAGACAAAGGAAACCATCTTTTCCTTTGCAACCAGTAACTATTGAGCAACCATTCGAACAATGGGGTCTTGAAATTATTGGTGAGATAGTACCTCATTCTTCCAAACAGCACAAGTACATCCTTACTGCAACTGATTACTTTACAAAATGGGTAGAGGCAATCCCGTTGAAGGTAGCCAATTCTGATGCAATTATTGATTTCATAGATCAATTCATCATAACCAGGTTTGGTGTACCTAACGCTCTAGTCTTTGATAACACATCTTACTTCTCTGGAAATAGTTTAATAGAATTTGCAGTCAAAAGAGGTTTTAAATTAAAATATTCAGCAAATTATTATCCACAAGGTAATGGTTTGGCTGAATCCACTAACAAAAACCTTATCAAAATCATTAAAAGGACCATTGATCAAAATCAAAAGAATTGGCACAAATCTTTAATCTTTGCATTGTGGGCTGATCGTATCACTAAAAAAGCTTCAATAGGGACTTCACCTTTCAATCTGGTTTATGGAAAAGAAGCTGTGATACCATCAAATTTAACTCTTCCATCATTAGCCCTAGTGCAATTTATTGAAGAAAATCCTTCATCATCCATTCAATTGAGGTATGATCAAATCCTTAAACTAGAAGAAGATAGGGATAAAGAAAAAATTACTCATGAAAAACATCAACAGCTTGTAAAATCTTCTTTTGATGCAAGTTCTACCGGCTCAAAAATTTTGTCAATTGGTGATCTAGTTCTGAAATGGGATAAAGCACACGAAGAAAAAGGTAAACATACCAAATTTTAGAAAATGTAGCTTGGACCATTTCAGATCGTTGAGAAGATAGGCTTAAATACATTCATACTCCAAGATCTAACAGGTAAGAGAGAATCTCTTCCTGTAAATGGGCTTATCTTGAAGAAATTCTTTTCATAAGGAGGTAACCCCTTCTTAAACTGTACATATTTCTTTCTGCAAAGTTTTTGATTGTTTTTGCTTTTGCAAATAAAGGTTGTTTATGAGTCTCTGATTGACTCTTTACTATTTAAGAAAAAAAATTTAGAAGAATATTATAAATATTTAGTTTGTGTAAATAAGAATTTTTAAAAGTAATGATCAGAGTTTTTTTGAATAGTTTAAAATAAGATGTTAAACTTTGAAAGATTATTCCAATCATTTGTATGATCTTTTGAAAACTTGAGAAGAATGTAAATCATCATAAGTTTATTAAGCAGAGAAAGGTTATCTGTAAAAGTAAATATTTTTCAAAAGTTTTGGAACTCAAAAAAAAAAACTCTGAAAATTGTCATCCATTGATTCTTAAGGATAAAACTATTTCACCCCATCCATTTAAGTTGTGATTTTTTAGAATGTAATTCTATGAAATTATACGAAAATTTTAAGAGATAAGAGGTCTCATTACGAGCTAACTTACCATGTTCATAAGGAGTAATAAAACTGACATTACCAATACTGCATACCAAAACAGGGTAATGGCTTATAAATATAAGACAAGGGGTCTCATCACGAGCCAGCGTGTTCAATTTAATTACAATTAGTGAATGGAATTATTATTAACTGGCTGCCAAACCAGAACAATGGCTCTTAAAATAAAAATAAATAAAAGACAAAAACATGAGATAATAGGTCTTATGAATTTATCTTTTAAAAATTCATAATTTTAGTTGGATGGGACAATGAATGGTTAATGGTTTAAACGTAACCCTGTCGAGACTATGAACGTTTGTTGGCAGCAGAGGCAATACCTATGGCAATAGAGTATATTATAAAACCAAAACTTGGAGAGATCCACTTACTTCATTATTAACACCAATCAAAGCTTGAGATAACCCAAAATGTTTTTATTGTTAAGGAATTAGAAAGAAATTATGAAATGATTTTGATTTCTCTTTCATAGTTACATTTTATTTGAATTATCCTAAGATAGTTTTCATTATCTTTAAAAATCTTTACTTACTAAAGATATAATGTTCATTTTATTTTTTCAGAGATAACTGTTTCTTTCAGTGAATCGCCAATTGTTGTGACCAGCAACAACCCCCCTTTTATTTAATATTAGTAATGATACTAAATAAATTGGGACCCTTAGTTAAAAAATCTAAAAAATCAATAAGGATTTGTTTTCCTTTTCAAATAAAACTTTCTATCATAAACTTATAGAAATCCCTTAGAAAGAACATTAATAAACACTTAAGTTTATGATAGATTATAATAAAATTTCTCTTTAAACAAAATAGCGCATCCATAGCAAAATAGTATATATCTTTTGTAGAACTGAAAATATGATTTTGCGCTTTTGCGATAATGCGATCCCAAAAGCCTATACAACAAACGCATTGGTCGCAAATCGCATAGCGCAGAAAACAGAAGTGATTAGTGAATATATTTTGCGCTATTTTCAATTTTGCGATTTTGCGATATACGCTTTTGCGATTTTGCGATATGCGCTTTTGCACTATTTACATAACTGCGATGACTTCATTTTGCGATATTGCAATATTGCGACATTGCGATATTGCGATATTGCGCCGCAAATCGCAGATCCATGTAGGCGCGCTATCCCAAGGCAATATTCCCATATATCAAATCTGTTATGCGCTTTAATGATTAAATTAAATGATTGGATTGAAAATTAATGGTAAATGAGATTGTGTTTGAATTGAAAGTCGTTTCACGATTAAAATATTATATTTCATTCGCTTTCACATTTGAAACAGTATCATCACCTTTCTTACGCCATTACTCTCATTTACTCGTAAAACGCAGGCACGAAGGAGCAAACATCTATACAAAGCTTCCACTAAACACTATGGGTAAGAAGGAGAAGAGCTCGAGTTCTGAAAACAAAGAAATCGCTTCGCTGTATGCAGACACCGCTTGTAATAAGGATGCCGGTATATCCACTTGGGAAGGAATGTATAATCTGCTAGAGGAAGAAAACCCTGTGGTGATGAAAGTTGTAGCTACAGCAGGTTCCAGTAATACGTCTGAGGCAACCCTTAGAGAACTGGCTTGCTCATTTCTGCATAGAATAGCGGCAAGGCCAAGGATTCTCCCGTATACGGACATGGTAAAATGGGTGTTGGACAGCACTGATATTTCAGACAGGCAATTCAGAACTCCATCTGAAGAGCTAATCGGGTCATTCACCACGGAAGACGTGAAACTGATGTATAAGTTGTCGGAACCTCAAACGCCTTATGATAAGAAATTTATGAAAAAATTTGCCAGAGAACATGCAAATTTGTCAGAATGCACACAGGAATGGACCAAAAGAGATGAACCATTGAAGAAAATCAAACACGAGTGGACAGTACCAAAAAAGGATGTTTCAGACGCTGTTCACAAGTTCAAATATCCAAGTGGGCAAATTGACACAGTTTCTACAACAAGATAAGGTATGTAAGTTTGCCAAAATTATCCTCTATAGAACTTTTAGAAGTTACTAAAGAAGCTGTTGGAGATCAAGAGTTCTCAGAGAAACATAAAGCTCTTCTTGAGAGAAGTCGGGAGTTGAAGAAGACTTGAAATAACTGTAAGACAAAATGAGGAAACATTGACCAAATTCAAGGCACTTCATGCTGAGTAAGGAAAAAGATGTGGAGCGTGTTCGGCACAGAGAAAAATTACTGCGAAAGGTCAAATCGATAAAAAGAAACTACTTTGGCTAAAGTATGATATGAGAAAATGGTGAAGCAAAATCAAGATGAAATTGCAAAATTAATAAGAGAGCAATAAGCTCAAATAAAGGAAAATGCACAAATCAAAAGGGCAGAAAAGGCGCAGAGGAGGCGGCTACAGCGGCAAACACTCTTACAGATTGTGTAAATGATAATTTACACAAAGCTAATTTAATTCCTGAAACTGTTCCAGGATATCTCCCACAAGCACATCAGCTGCAAGCAGAATGGAGGCAAAAGGCAGAAGAAAGAGCAAAATCTATCCAAGGGTTGACAAGATTGAATTGGGACTCATACTAGATGTACTTGGTAAAGCCACACAGTCAGCACAGTGCACTTAATTGTATCATCAATGCTACAGAGAAGATTGCTCCTACGCTTGCTGACTCTGTCTTTTCAGGACAGTTGAATTCCGAAGTCGGTCAACCGCATCTTCTCAAAACTATGCTAGATGCCTGCAAGTTTAAAGATCAAGTTCATAGATAGATAGATTTAGTTTTAATTTCACTATATTTTAGCCTAGGAAAAGGACGGTCATTGAACCGAATCCTTAATTTTTGTAATAAACTATTTTTAGATTTAGTTAAATAGTATTTAAACCCTTCTCATGCATTTAGAGAAGGGTCCTGGATCTTAATATTTTTGACATGGAGATTGCATTTCTGTACTCCATTGTCTTATATATTTTTAAAAAGGATCACATCTGGTGATTTTCATGTGGAATTATCTTTGAAGTGTTGCATTTCTGTACCTTGGAATTTGATTTTGCATCAGAGTTACTGGGTTAGAGTATCACATTGCATTTGAAAGTTTTCAAGATGAACAAGGTATTTCTATCTTTTCAATGTTGATTTCTTTTGTCTTATGGTATTCGCTTTAAAATTGCTATCATTTATATATATTTGTTTTCACAACGCTTCCTTTTATATATCATTTATGAGTATAATTGAAACGTTGTCTTTCATAAGTGTATATGTAGATGGTATACAATGATGAATGCAATATGCTAATACAACTCTGTTTAATTTCTTAAACATAGTTATCTTTATTTGTTTCTGCACATTTCAATTTAAATAATAATACATTTTCATGGTTATTGTTGAATTGGAACAATATTAAGTTGTATTCACATATAATTACCCGGGTTAGTGTTAGAATTTTTTTACCAGTATTTAGTTTAAATTAGATAGTTTTATTTCAGTTAATTTAGTCCCATTTCCACCCATCCAAACCAATTCATTTAGTTATAAGGAAACTGGTCCTTTAAATCCAGTCGGAGCCACCATACCAAACGGAAAAGGAGTTGTCTTAAGGTCCCGACTGGGTGGTTTTCCCCGATGTTTGAAGCAGAGATTTTCTAGGCTTCAACGGGTTACTACATCCATTGTCTACTAACCAAACATCTTTATTAGGTACTTGCAAAATCACTTGACATGCCAAAAATAAATCATCTCGTGTTTCATATTTAGTGTTTGTGACATTGGCTTTGTTTTTACTTAAAACTTACCGTAATTTTCGACATTCAGATTTATAATGTCCATATTTTTTGCAGTAGTGACATTGAATTGAATTTTTTATTTATCTATCCACCAATGACCATGATCAGATTGGCACTGCTCTGAATGTGTTTGAGTTACCTGTGATCTATCATCAGACTAAGATTATCCTCTTCCTTTTCCTCTCCTGCCACGAAAACCTCTGCCTCTACCTCTATCCATAGAAGCTTTAGATTTGAAAGCATGCTCTAAAGTACTGACATGTAAATTAATTCTTGCTTCATGAGCCAATAAAGAACCAGTTAATTCTTCCACATATATTTTTGTTAATTCCCTCGGCTCAAAAACAGTAACTATCATGTTAAATTTTTTAGGCAAACATCTAAGAACCTTTTCAACAATTCTTTGATCTTCTAGTTCTTCACCATTCATCTGAAGCTGATTAAAAACACCCATAACTTTAGTCATGAACTAATCAACTATTTTTGATTCAGTCATTTTAAGTGTTTCAAAATTTTTTCTGAGAGTTTATAATCTCACCATCTTTACTTTGTCATTACCTTGATAAGCAACCATAAGTATATCCCATATTGATTTAGAATTCTTAGCAGTAGTGATTTTAGGAAAGATAGAGTCATATAACGAATTTAAAATGCAGGAGTTCACTATACCTTCTTTCTATTTAAGTTCATCAAATTGTTTTCTTTGAGCATCACTCATTGTAGCAATTATATTTTCGTCAGGTTCTGTGAACCCCATTTCTACAGTTTCCCAACAACCTAAACCTTGTAAGCATGCTTGCATTTTAAGGCTCCAAACATCATAATTTTTCCCACTAAATAGAGGCGTAGGAATGAAAAATTGACTCATCGAAGCCATATTTGAAGCAATAAAAAATTTGACTCAAAACAACACCTTTTAAAAACTTTAAAAATAAATGATAAGACACTCTCTTCCCCATTCTACTAATAAGATGGAATTGGTGTGGGTTTATGAAATCAATAGTTAGATGAATGTCGATCATAAATATAATTTTTCAATTTTCACTTTAGTTTTACATCATATTTGTATAGAAATAAAGTATTTGAAGGTAAAAAATATTAATTCCCTCAGTACTTGAGCGATGGCATGTAAGAATAATATTATTGATATTATATGATGCTTAATTCATTTGATGTTTAGTTGAAAAAAATAAAATAACAAGAAAAGATTCAATCTGGCTCATAAATAAAATATTTTGATATGAATTACACACACATAATTATAGATAATGAGAGATATATGTCTTATTCCAATAATAAATTCTTTCTAATGAAGATATAAGGTCGATTTTCACCTTGAGGGATTGGATCCCTCTCAAATCCTCAAAGATTTGGAGCTAAAATGAATCTATGATGGTATACATATAGATCTTTCAAATACATAGTAACAAATGTTTCTAAATATGGGTGTAAAATATCATTCATTAATCTCATGGACATAGCTCGTGTATTGCATATAACTAATGGCATCAATAACCACTCATAAAAACCTTGTTTTTTTCAATATATATTTACCTTCAAGGTATTCATTTTATTCAATTGAGGTCAGACCTTGATTTTAAAGTCAAGCTTTGTGAAATATTTTTCTTGTTGCAACTAGTCTAATAGGTCATCAATGTTGGTAGGGGTTACTTATTCTGCAGCCTAATTTTATTTAATTCTGTGTAACCAATGCAAATTCAAAAAATATCATCCTTCTTTGGCACAATTATGATGGGTGAAACACATGGACAGGCTCTTAGTTGGATATGACATTTCTCTAGTAGCTACCATAACTATGTCTTCACCACATTTGATTCTAGAATGGATTTCTTATACAACCCTATGATTGATAATGGAGATTCTAATAAAATTTGAATTTCACTCTCTACATCCTCTTGGGTGGTATCCTTTTAGGCTCTTAAAATAATCCCCTTATACCTATATAAAATATTCCATTTTTTGTCTCTATTCATTAGTTTATCCCTGTAGGGATGCCTTTTCTGTAATTGACTCTTCTACAATGTTTCTCTTAAAAGTAGTAAAACATACTTCTTGGTAGAATTGATAATTGTTTTGGCTTGGTTGGCACTTAGTAGAAAAACATTAAACTTTACCTTACGCACATAGTTGAAGAATAATTTTCCATCCTTAATGAGAAAATATCAATTGGATATCTGCATGAAGGTCACATCCCAAATGTACATATATGGATTCCCAAATATTTCTCCATATACATTAAGTGGAAGTACATCGAGTTCTACTTCGTCAATAATGTAACCAATGATAGCAAATTTTATGTTACACTATTTTTTTCATCTTGACTTTTGCATCCTTATTTACTGGTCTACATGTATGCTAACTAGGATGATACCAAAACTCTAATCCCAAATATTTGACTAGATCTTTTGAAATTAGTTTCTCTTGTGATTCTTAGTTGAATAGAGCATCAATTTGTGTCTTCGTGACCTATAACTTTAAATGAAAGATTTTGTTCATCTCCTTGTTTTCTTGTTGGTCAAGGATACTTAGGTTTTCCCTATTATCTATTGATATGAAAACAATATTCTTATACATGACTAAGAGTATTTCCACTTGATTGCGAACATCTATGACTATGAGATTATTCTTCTTCCCATCATTCTTTTGGTTCTATTATCGAGCTTCGATAATAGCAAAAAAGGAACCACTGGAGTATTCTTTTAGCTCTTTTCAGACTCCGATAATGTGAAAATATTGTCAAGCACTTGTATTTTGAGCTCATAAAAGTAAATCAATTGACATCTACTCAGTATAAGTTTAACCCTTTTCGGGACTGAGATAGATTATTTGCAAAAAAGGAAAACCTTAGTCAAACATGGCTAGGAGGTTCTCTCAGATACCGTTTTACACTTTTTTGGATCTGAGTGAAGAATTTACAAAAAAGGACTCATGGAGTTTTTTTTTCCCTCTTTTTAAAACTCTCTAAATATGAAAAAGGACTGAGCTATCACTATCGTTAGGCTCGTTAAAACATAAAATAGTGATGGGCTTGTCGATCATGGAAAGGATTGAGTTTCATTCATCTCTAGACTCGTTAAATTATTAAATAGCGATACATTATTCACTCGAAGAGTTGAATTATAGATCAAGCATATGTTATCCTCCTTAATCTTGTTAAAAAATAAAGAGGTACTGGTCGACAAATGAACGGGGAAAAATTTGGGAAAGTGAACAAAATTTTTACAGTAGCAGGTCGCTCTTGAACATGACACTTCATTCCATCATTGTTACTTTTGCGTTGGGTAATCCTCTTGAAGGTTCATTCATACCTATGGTTCATTCATACCTTCAGTTTAGTTTTGGGTTAATGATTCCAACTCATCTCAGTGTCATCGATATGTTCAATAGAAATCATCCAGTGAATACTCATATTTCTGCAATACTCATAAACCTTCATTTTCATGACATTCAACCCTAAATATTTCTATATCAAGTCACATTTTTTCTCTGAAATCAGTAACTCTCGTTCACGATAAAGTGACTTCTTGTCGACATCATACCATCATCTGGGAAATTTACTTAGAAACATCATCTTCCAATACCATGAGGTTTGTTATAGCATCGACAAGATCCTCTCTTTCGGATTTTTGACGGAAATGTTTTGTTTAGCATTCGACATCAAATCATCTATTCATGATTTACGAAATGTAATGCAGTACCTTGAGGACCATTAACATCAATGGTGGTTCGTTGCGTTTGTTAACAGCTCACATCATTGGCTGGTAATCAGACGATGTATTACCATGTTCGACTACAAATCATATATTCACATGGCTAGATTTGTACCCAAATGATCGAGTGAATGAGATAAGAAGACCCTACATCTAGCTTCATCCATCTGAGCTGTGATTTCAAGATTGTTGTACACATCATCTGTACGGTGACCTTACATACAAATCGTCATCCTAACATGGGCCTATATCTATAGGCATGTTTGTATTGGGCAACATTCCAATGTAGACGAATTTGTGAACTATGTACATGTTATTAGATAGTTTATGTGCTGAGCATGGGAATTCCTCCCTCAGGAATTCATGATCAACATGAAAATATCATGATGTAATGTATTATAAGATTGATGCACGTCGCCACTCCGCTTCTCTTCCATCTCATCACATCACAAAGCATCTCATTCAAAAATATTGTTATTGTTTTGACTTCATGCTTTAGGGGGAAGCTATTATAGGTCAATTTGGGCATCATCCCCCATGACCTAGTCAAACTGGACATCATCCCCAGGACCAATGAAATAGGTTCTATTATCCCCTTACATTTCAGTTGCTATATGCCCTAAGAGAAGAACAAATTATTCATGGCTGCTATTGTGAGATTTCCAATGTTTGAAGTATATGTTATATCACTTATGAACTCACCAACGTTGCCTCTAATGGGAATAAATGCATTGCATATGCAACTCCCTCCATTCAAGAGTGCGTTGGTCAATTGGGAGTGAAATTATCATTGTTCCAGAATCTCCACATCGCCAGTGCCTTCTAGAAGAGTCCATATGTGTCAAAATTTGAATCCAAGTGTCCATATAACACCTCTGAACTTGGGAACATTTCTGGCATATCATTAAAAAGTCACTCATTGAGAAAATACCATCAATTTCCATATAAATTGAGCACAGATCCTAGTGCTAGGAAAGGAAGAATTTTGGTAAAGAAATGTTGTTGGATTCTAATTTGAGAGAGTGAAAGTAATGATATGCTACTGGTGTGAAATTAGATGTGATGAGGCTGGGATGAAGCTGGAGCTGGTGGCAAGAAATCCATCATTGGTTGTAAGCTTTCCCTTCTACTCTTTAGTAAATATTGTTGTTCATTTTCCCTTATCTATTGATATGAAAATAATATTCTTATACATGACTAAGAGGAAATATGGATAGGCTCTCAGTTGGATATCACATTTCTCTAGTAGCTACCATAACTATGTCTTCACCTCATTTGATTCTAGAATGGATTTCTTATACAACCCTATGATTGATAATGAAGATTATAATAACATTTGAATCTCGTTCTCTATATCCTCTTGGGTGGTATCCTTTTAGGCTCTTAAAATAATCCCCTTATACCTATATAAAATATTCCATTTGTTGTCTCTATCCATTATTTTATCCCTCCAGGGATGCCTTTTCTGTAATTGACTCTTCTACAATGTTTCTCTTAAAAGTAGTAAAACATACTTCTTGGTAGAATTGATAATTCTTTTGGCTTGGTTGGCACTTAGTAGAAAAACATTAAACTTTACCTTACGCACATAGTTGAAGAATAATTTTCCATCCTTAATGAGAAAATATCAATTGGATATCTGCATGAAGGTCACATCCCAAATTTACATATATGGATTCCCAAATATTGCTCCATATACATTAAGTGGAAGTACATCGAGTTCTACTTCGTCAATAATATAACCAATGATAGCAAATTTTATGTTACACTATTTTTTTATCTTGACTTTTGCATCCTTATTTACTCGTCTACATGTATGCTGACTAGGATGATACCAAAACTCTAATCCCAAATATTTGACTAGATCTTTTGAAATTAGTTTCTCTTGTGATTCTTAGTTGAATAGAGCATCAATTTGTGTCTTCATGACCTATAACTTTAAATGAAAGAGTTTGTTCATCTCCTTGTTTTCTTGTTGGTCAAGGATACTTAGGTTCTCCCTATTATCTATTGATATGAAAATAATATTCTTATAGATGACTAAGAGTAAAAATAATATGAAAAAAAATATTTTTATACATGACTATGAGGAAACACATGGAAAGGCTCTTAGTTGGATATCACATTTCTCTAGTAGCTACCATAACTATGTCTTCACCTCATTTGATTCTAGAATGGATTTCTTATACAACCCTATGATTGATAATGGAGATTATAATAACATTTGAATCTCGTTCTCTACATCCTATTGGGTGGTATCCTTTTAGGCTCTTAAAATAATCCCCTTATACCTATATAAAATATTCCATTTGTTGTCTCTATCCATTAGTTTATCCCTGTAGGGATGCTTTTTCTGTAATTGACTCTTCTACAATGTTTCTCTTAAAATTAGTAAAACATACTTCTTGGTAGAATTGATAATTGTTTTGGCTTGGTTGGCACTTAGTAGAAAAACATTAAACTTTACCTTACGCACATAGTTGAAGAATAATTTTCCATCCTTAATGAGAAAATATCAATTGGATATCTGCATGAAGGTCACATCCCAAATGTACATATATGGATTCCCAAATATTGCTCCATATACATTAAGTGGAAGTACATCGAGTTCTACTTTGTCAATAATATAACCATTGATAGCAAATTTTATGTTACACTATTTTTTTTATCTTGACTTTTGCATCCTTATTTACTGGTCTACATGTATGCTAACTAGGATGATACCAAAACTTTTGACTAGATCTTTTGAAATTAGTTTCTCTTGAGATTCTTAGTTGAATAGAGCATCAATTTGTGTCTTCGTGACCTATAACTTTAAATGAAAGATTTTGTTCATCTCCTTGCTTTCTTGTTGGTCAAGGATACTTTGGTTTTCCCTATTATCTATTGATATGAAAACAATATTCTTATACATGACTAAGAGTATTTCCACTTGATTGCGCAAATCTATGACTATGAGATTATTCTTCTTCCCATCATTCTTTTGGTTCTCTAGGTTGAGTTATGGATGTAATTTTTAACACTTCTCCTCTATGTAACCATCAATGTTACATTAGTTATAGTGGTTGTTAGGATATTTGCATTGGTGTGTTATGGATGGTGTCTTCCTATCCTTACCCCTCTCCACTTATTCTTCCTAGAAGCTTCTTATTCTTACTCTTTATTTCGATAACTTGAATACTATTTCTTCTAACCTATATTTTTACAAGTATTGTGCATGTAGGCAAGCCTCATCCAAAATTTCATGTTTGAACAACATCACTTAGTTTCGTAATTGACTTTGTAGACCCTCATCATAATTAACACTATAGATATATAACTTAATTAAATCATATTGTTAAAACTATAACATATAGATTAATTAAATTATATTTGTTAACGTTATTGACATATATATTAATTAAGAAAACTTCTTATATGTAATAAAATATTTTTTTATTAAATTTTATTTAATATTAACTAAGTGATTAACACTTTCATCGTATTACACATAATCTCACCAATTACCTCAGAGTTTCTAATGAAAATATGCTTAATACT
>JAXQQM020083475.1:0-21107 GCA_034641835.2 Pinus albicaulis | reverse complement strand
CAAAGTGGTTGTGCCAAGTCAATATGGTACGCAAGAGTAAGGATTATCGAGGAATGTAAAAGCTTATTCAACTTAACAATTTACATCAAGTCACTGCATGCATAAATGAGCACTTAATCTTTGTATCTTGCCTTTCTATTTCTTTTATTCTCAATCAGTAAAATACGAAGAATTTCTTTATATATCAAAGAAAAATCAGAAGTGGGAAACTAAGAGCCAAGACCTATATGAGCAGAGTCTCGAAGAACTCAAAACTTTAGAATCCATTTCATACCAACGAACAGTAAAAGCTACGATGGTTTGGTTTGACACGATTTTGACCTCTTTAGGACACAAAAAATGATGTAAATAAGGCCAAAATTGAGGCAGATTTAGGGCCTAAGATTGCTTATAAGTTTGTCAATGTTTGACTGAATAAATCAACTCTCAAATCTGTTTTAGTACTCTATTTTATTTCTGGTTTTAGTTCCATTTGAGGAATCCATCGATAGTACATTTTGAATCAAAGTGTTTCATCGCAATAGTAAGAGTTATTCATGTTTTTTGGAGATTTGAATTGAAAGTGCATACCTTGCTTCCTTGCTCTTTTTTTTCATAATAAACCAATATGTTTGTGGAATTTTACTTACTTTTTCATTTATTTATGTGCAAAAATAGATGGACTTGTCTTATAAAATTATTATCGATGAAGAGAAACATGTCATTGGCATTGTCAGGTGTCGAGAAGGTTGTACATTTGCTAAAATCCGTGATGAAATTATGGATGATGGAATCATTGAATACCCTTTTGATTTTATCTAGGATGGAGTAGCTCTAAATCCAAAGCAAGAGAAGAAATGGAAATTTTATACAACACTTTTAGGCATCAAGAGGAAACTAGGCACATTTGATGTGGAAACAAGGGGTTCAAATGCAGTGGAAGCAATACCAATCTTTGAAAACATTGAAGAGAATGTGGAGGAACCTATGCATAAACAACCAAGAGTTGAAAATATGCCTTTGTCAGTGGAAGAAGCCACAATTGTTGATCCTTGTGTATTGGCATCTTGGGAAAAAAAAGTGAAAATTTTAATGGAAGAGTTTGTCAATGAGAAACTTACTCTCAAAGTATATTCAGAAAAGGGAGAATCTAAAATAAAGATCCATTGTGAAATTTTTGGCATTGATTATGGAACAGGTGATGTATCCTTGGTAGCGCGAACAATGCGCAACTTCAAAAACCATCATATGAAAACAATGTCCCATCAACAACGCCTTTCAATGCCAAGTGGTAGTGAAATTCCTTCATGTAACAAAGTACAACAAACAATGGTGGTTGGAGATCGATTTCATATTGATCAAGCAATCAAACTTCTAGATGATTTCAACAAGACACAAGAGCCTAATTTGTTCAAGGTGGTGGAAGAAACACTTGCAGACTATAAGGACATGAAAAAAGTGAGAGTTGAATGTACACGATGCAATAAATGGTTTTGTTTAGTTCCGACAAGTGGTAATATTGTCAGTTCTCTAAATGAACACATGAAATCAAAGAAGCACACTACTACTACGACAAATGAGGCTTCACATCAGGAGATTGGGCCGAGGAGTGGCATAGTTGGGAGACCTAAGAAGCCTACAAATGATAAGTCCCAACAAAGTTTGACTAGGTTCTTAGTGCCATCATCACCATCAGTATTACATAGAGGTTCTACAAGTGCAACTCCTACTTCAGGTGTGTTAATTAGTGGTTAATTAATAGTTTAGACTAAACTTGAATATGAATTTGTATATTATTTTATTTATCATACTTATAATTATTTATTTATTTATTTATTGTGTTGTCATCTTATTATAGCTCAATTGTCTCCCTTTTTACTACAATGTTGGGGGTATTGGTATCCTTATATTGATAGAAATGGGGAGAGATTGGAAACAAAGGTCCTAATGGATGATCAAAGGGGTGGAAAATTATGGGCCATAGAGAAGCATACCAAGATCATGCTATGTTATGAGGGTATTGAATGTCGTATTGATGGTACATATAGGCATATTTATTGCCAGAGGGGTTCTGAAATAGGGACCCCTTTTGATTCATTAACATGTAGATTTTGTAAGTTGGTTCCAGAATGTAATGACTTCAGGATGCGATTATATCGTGAATCAAGGTGCACCAATAAAAGAAGTGAACGAGATACAGGAAAAGGTAGAATATTGGACTATTTGACTCAAAATGAATTGAAGAATGCTGCAAGGGTTACAAATGCTAACCATAGATCAACAATGCGAGCTCTTTGGTGGGAGAGGACAAAGGTTGCTACACTCTCTATTAGAATGAGATATCTAAAGGAAAAGTTGTTTGAATCGGCAGAAAGGAAGGATGTCTTTAGGTTTTGTAAGGATGTTTGTGAGGCACATAAGCAAGGAAAATTACAAGGTAAAGATGCAGTTTGGGAATTTGTCAAGGATATATTTCATAACTTGATTCATGAAAAAGTAGGGAGAAGGTATAGTACATCCACAAAATCCCTTTATGAGATGATCAAGTTATGGGGAGGTCCTAGATTACATAACTTTATTAGCTTGAATATGGATGGTCCTTCAATATCTACAACTTTAAGGCAAGTTAGAAAGTCATTGACATATATTCCAGGGGAGCATGAACACATTTTTGAGGCAGTTTGGAAAATTTATGCTTCTTATAAAGCCAAACATGGTATATATGGACCAATTCCTATATGCCTTGCAGAAGATGAAACAATTGTGAGAAAATATGTTAGGTGGGTAGCAAAAAGCGATATACTGGTGGGGTTTTGTGGTTTGAAAGAAGAACATCAATGCCAATCACATTTCTTGGTGACATTTGGTGAGGGAGATGCAGGCTATGAGATTATAACAAATTCTTTTAAAAACAATGTTATTGGACATTATGCACGTGTTATTATTGCAAACCCTTTACATGAAAAACTTCCTCGTTTGGTTGTGGTTGTTCATCCAACATGCAATAAATTCAATGAAAATTTTGTTTATCAACAATGGAAAAAGGTAGAATTTATGTGGAAGAAACACGTAGAAAACAATTTGGGACCTATTGTTGGTCATTCCTCGGATGGGGATAGCAGAAGAAGACAACTTATGTTGAAGGATTATTCTTCAACATTAGGTCTTCGATATCAAATTCCTTGGGAAGGGTGGAGGCTAACTGGGTTGTACAATGGTTGCAATGTAACAGGATTGCATGACCAAGATTACATCCACAACGGCAAAAAGCTAGTGAATCCTTTGTTTAGCGGTCGACGAGAATTGGTTTTAGGAAATGAGTACATAAGTTTTGGCCATGTCAAAATGGTTTATCACACTTTTAAAGTGGATGATCACAAGCTTAAGTGTGAAGATATAGAGAGGATGGATCGACAAAATTGGGGTTCCGCACAACGAATTGCTTCAAGGCATGTTCAGAGGTGTTTGAAAGAGTTGAGAAGTACACCAAGTGGAAAGTTAGAGAGGACACTAGCTACAGAGACTTACCTAATGATTGTTGCTGACTACATTGACATCTTTATGTCTCATAGTTTGAGCCTCTGGGAAAGAGTGCGAAATGCTTCACGAGTTCATCATTTCTTCGCATTATGGTTATGTTGGGTACAAAAACAATCTCATACTAATGTCAACATAAATTTCATCAACAGAGAGGCATATCAAGATGTGAGAATTTCTTGTCATTTTGCAGTTTTGTTGATGAGATTGTTTCGAGATCAATACTCTAACTTGCCATGTGTTTTGCACTTGACTGGGTCAGATGTATGTGAGAACTTCTTTAGCAAAGTTGGTGGGATGGTTGGAGTGGAGAGGGCTTATGATTTCACTGACTTGCTTTATGCTGTTGGAACCCTTAATAGAGTTGTTGAAGAAGAATCAAATTCCCAAGGATTTCATTTTAATAAATCCCATAAGAAGCAAGAAAACATTTGGAATAAATTGCACCAAGAAACAATACAAAATATTGACATATTGTCACAATATGATTCAATATCCACAGACGCTAAAATTGTAGAAGCCCTTAAGAATGGATTGAAGGATGCACAAGACATTTTATCAACTCTTGGAATGAAACCAGAAAATTACACTCAATGTTCTTGGTGGGTTAAACCATGGACAGAGGATAAATATTATCCAACATTCCAAATTGTGGATGAAGTAGTTGATGGTTCTCCACCTAGATGTTCCAACTCTATATTTCAATCTTCATCTTCATTGGTACAGAATGAAAGTGAATTTCAAATAATGGAAAGTGAGTGGAGACATGAGTTAGATGAAATTTTAGATTCCACTGATGAAAATGTAAGCAAAACTATAAAACCAGTGGTGAATCTTGATGGTAAGGATATGTTCAAAGCATGTTTGGTTAGTCAGTTGAATGGAAATCCAACATTATCCAAAGATAGGTTGAAAAAAGTGAGAAGTGGGGTCTACTTTAGGCGAGATGAGAATACTCTACAAAAGGGTGTTTCAATTGGCTTTGGAATTGGATCAGATTGTGGGGTGTTGTTTGAAAACAACTCAATTCCTCCCACTGAACGTACTGCAAGAAAAGGTGTTCCTCGAAGTAAAAAACAAGGTGTTTCTTATGGAATGTGGTACATTGGAAGGGTTCAAAGAATAAGGAAGAAGGATGGTAATAGGGTGTTTGATTACCATAATGACATCGACCTTTTGGATAGATTAGAAGGCATCGAGCTTCAATTATGTTGGTATAGTAGAATAAAGGGGCAGCATGTGTATAAGTATGATTTGACTAATCATGCTTTTGTACAACTTGAATCTGTTATAGCAATCAAAAAATTATCGTACAATGCTAGGAATGATACATACAAATGATAAGAAAGTGATTACAAAGTTTTTTCAGATTTTGTGAAAAATTTGGACAAGGTTAATTTTCAAAACATTCTACTTTCACTTTCCTTATGTATTTCCATATGTTGGATTATTTATAAATATTTTTTGGTTATATTTTTGTTGATTTGTTTGTATGAATCTGATGTTAATTTTTTACTTTTTGGCTTTAGGTATAGCGAATACTTCAAATGGTTAATGTTTGAGATAACTCAACCTTTTTTTGCTACTTACTTTTTGGTGTAAGTTTATTTCACTAGCCATTTATCTTTTTGTAGTTGTGTTTCATTCAAACATTAATTTGGTATTTCTTCCATAAAAACAATATAATTACATACCTATATAACTATATGTACCCCTTACCTCAACACATATATACATTTTGAATATAAGGGCATCCCTTACCTCAACACTTATGTTGGATGCCTTCTACTGCGGTTCTTCTGAATTTGGTCCATTTAATCACGAAAAGCAAGAAGAATTGGTTCCTTTTTTATGAATATGTTTTGAAGAAATGTATGTGGTTACAAAAATGTTGATTGTTGAATCCATATGTGCAGGATGCCTCACCTCCAGCAGAATATATGATTGTGGGACACAATGGCTATTGTTAAGACCTCGTTCAGGTGTGACCATGCTAATCGAGTAAACAATTTTAGTTGATGCCATAGGTGATATTTTTTCCAAAAATGTTGGATAAATATCATACGTGAGTTAAAGTAAACAGGTCTACCTATTACATGCACAGGTCAGGTGCCACACAATGATATGCACTTTCTTAAGTGTAATGGTCTTTGAAGAATGTATCCATTTCAAATGAAGGAATAAGCCCAGTCAAAATTGTGAACTGCCTAGTCAAAAAAGTGACTATGATGCATTGATGGTATTCAAGGCTTCAGCTGATTCAAACAAAAAACTTCGCTCTTGGAAAACCAGGGAACCATGCATAGGAAAATGGATCGGTGTCATCTATCTAAACAATAGGGTTATTCGGCTTGTGCTATAGAGCCTTGACCTCACTGGTCTCATAGAATCCTTAACTGATTTAGACTTTTTTATCGTCTTAAGCCTCAAGGGGAATTCATTCAATGGCACCCTACCCGACTTATCAAAGTGGAGAAGCATTAAATTATTGTTTCTCTCATACAACCAATTCTATGGTCCACTGCCTTCATCTGTTTCACTGTTAGATCAACTTTGGAGATTAGATGTTTCAAACAATAATTTAACTGGTGAGATACCATTTTATTTGATTTTGCTTAGCCATTTGCTCACTCTGAGACTAGAAACCAATCTATTTTCTGTTACTATCACAGCCTTGAACATGACCAGTATTCAAGACTTTAATGTTTTTGGTAATCAACTCACACGGGCCATCCCTGGATCTTTGTCCAAGTTTCCTTATTCGGCATTTTAAAGGAATTTATTTCTTTTTGGCAATCCCTTGCCAAGTTTTAAGAGCATAATCAGTAATCCTACCACTCCAGGAGGCATTGTGAATTCCAGCCTTGTGATGCAGGATCCAAGTATTGTGCCCTCAACTCCAATTTCCAAGCCTGAGATAGCACAAAGTACAAAGAAAAGCATAAAAAAATTAAGCAGGGGTGTTTTTATTATCATTGTTGTTGGAGATTTTGCATTGTTATTGCTAATTGCCTATGTTTTACTTTGTCATTAATGGAGAAATTACTCTTGGAAGATGATGGATGAGAAGCATGGAAGGAGATTAGAAACACAAAATATTGTTTATCCTTCAAGCCCGTATCCCCAACAATCAAGTGCTACAGAGAGGGGTAAACTGGTTTTCTTTGAGGGAACTCAACAATTTGAGTTGGAGGATCTTCTCCGTGCTTCCGCTGAAATGCCTGAGAAGGGTAGCTTTGGAACTGCATATAAAGTTGTGTTGGAAGATGCTAACGTTGTTGCTGTGAAGAAGTTGAAGGATGTGCATGTTCCAAGGAGGAGATTTTGAACAACATATGGAACTCTTAGGAAGGTTGTGGAATTTGAATCTAGTGAGCTTAAAGGCTTACTACTATGCAAGAGATGAGAAGTTAATTGTTTATGATTATATGGCAAATGAAATTCTATACTCCCTTCTGCATGGTATGTTCATCGTGCTTCCTTTTTACTTTTTAGTTTTATTCCCCCGTTGCCTTATTGATTATTATATGTTCTCGGTATAAAAAAATGGAAGTTGGTTTTCATAATTGAAAATATTTCATGAAGATGATTGTTTGTTCTTCTTTCACTGGAAAATGGGTCTGATGCCATTTTGAATATTGAATGTTATCACATATTCAGTTTGTCTTCTTATCTTTGGCCCTATATCAAGCCATCAAATTCAACGCCGATGTAAGTTCGGATCATAGAACTGTGCTTGGAAATTGATCCTCTTTTACCAATTTTAGATTCATTTCTCTGTTGTGTTGTTGCAGGCAATGGTGGTATTGAGAAAACTCCTCTTGATTGGACAACTAGAATGAAGATAGCGTTGGGTGCAGCCTGTGGTTTGACCTTCATTCACCACTCATGTAAATCTCCCAAGCTGGCCCATGGGAATATCACGGGAATATCAAGTCTTCATTCACCACTCATGTTGGGTATGTGTTATATTCTTTCCATGACTAGCCCCACATGGTGTACGTTGTGCCGGGCATAGCAGGGGGGTCACAGGGGGGGCAGCAGCCCCCCCGCAAATTTTTTTTGGTATGCGGTCCTAGTCATATGCGGACCCACCCATGTTTTTTGCATGAGTTTGCACATGGTTTTGGGGTACGATGGTTTTCGACCCCTGGTATTTTGTAGATCCGGTCAAGGGAACTACGGTTATGTTCTAATCCAGGGTTAATGGATTGGGGTTTATGTATGCTTCGACATGTATATATATGTGCTGTAACACTAAAAGGAATATAATGAAAAATCAAGCTGGTCGTCCCGATTTGGGATCCAGGGGAAAATCTCTGTGTTTATCTGTTTTATGTTTTATGCTCTCGCTATTGTTTATTTTCCGTTATAAGATTCGTGTGTAGATAATTTCTGTTCAGGGTTAAAACCTACATTTGGTATCAGAGTTGTTTCGACTTCAAGGGGACGCCTTTGTTGTTGAGGGGTTTTTTAGTTCGGACCTGAGGTAGACCCTGTTCAGTGGGAGATTTGCGGGATCGATTCTTGCGGTGAGAGAAGATGGTGAGCGGTGGAAAGATAGAGATCGAGAAATTTAATGGTCAGAGTTTTGAGTTGTGGAAGCTCAAGATGGAGGATCTACTAGTGGATAAAGATCAGTGGATCGCGGTAGATCCAGGTACTAAACCAACGACAATGTTAGATGAAGACTGAAAGAAACTGGATCGGAAGGCTAAGAGCACAATACGGTTGTGTGTCTTAGATTCAGTATTGTTGAATGTATCTGGGGAAGCTACGGCGAAGAATTTGTGGGAAAAACTTGGGACTTTGTACCAATCTAAGTCTTTGGTGAATAAGTTGTTCCTGCGAAAAAATTTGTATAACCTGAGGATGAAGGATGGAGACTCGGTGACAGAGCATATGAATGCCTTCAATACTATAGTAAGTCAGTTGTCATCTATTGATATTAAAATCTCAGATGAATATAAGTGCATCAGTTTTTTGTGTTCTCTACCAGACTCGTGGGATAGTCTGGTTATTGCAATAGGTAGCAATACAACTACCTTGAATTTTGATGACATTGTCTCAGCCTTGCTGTCGGAGGAAATGAGACGGAGAAATATGGAGGGTCAAAATGGAGATGCCTTATCCGTACGAGGAAGGTCCCAGAATAGAAACAAGAATAAGGTTTCGAGTGGGAGATCTAAATCTAGAGGGAGATCTAAATCTCCTGGAAAGTTTGTAAAGGTGTGCTGGAAATGCGGAAAGGAAGGGCACTACAAAAAGGACTGCAGATCTAAAGCTCCCGAGAAAGGAAAGGGATCTGATGATGCTCCTTCTGCAGAGGCAAAAACCACCTCGGATGAAGGTGGGGATGTGTATTTGGCTTCTTCTTCAAGTACACATGTAGATCATGAGTCATGGCTGATTGACTCAGGTGCATCCTTTCACTTCACTCCCCATAGGGAGTGGTTCTGTGAGTATGAGAAATATGATGGTGGTGATGTCTTCCTAGGGGATGATAGGAAGGCCAGAATCGTCAGACGTGGAAAGGTCAAGTTGAAGCTGCAAGGTGGGAGGATTAGAACACTTCCTGGTGTTCTGCATATTCCTGCATTGGCCAGAAATCTGATTTCTGTAAGCAAGATGGATGATGCAGGTGTAAAAACAGTGTTCGAGAAAGATGCCTACAAGATGGTTCGGGGAGCACTGGTATTAATGCGGGGAGTTCGGACTGGAACTCTGTACAAGCTACAAGGTAGCACTGTTATTGATGGGTGTAACAGTTCTGTGGTTCCTGAAAGTGGGACGGAAAGTCTAGCTGTCTCTGGAGAAAAGACCATGCTATGGCATCAAAGGCTTGGACATATCGGAGAGAAGGGCCTTCGGATACTACATAGAGATGGTATGGTAGAAGGTATGTCTAATTGTTCTCTGGATTTTGATTTCTGTGAACATTGTGTATATGGGAAGCAGAATCGGGTGAGTTTTCCTTCTGGTGCTAAGAGGGCAAACTAGATATTAGAACTTGTGCACAGTGATGTGTTTGGGCCTGTGTCAGTTCCATCACTGGGAAAGTCTGTGTACTATGTTTCATTCATAGATGACTTCTCAAGGAATGCATGGATATATTTCTTGAGGAAGAAATCTGAAGTCTTTGACAAATTTAAAGAATTTAAGGCTCTGGTGGAAAACCAGACAGAGAAGAAGATAAAGGCATTGAGGACAGATAATGGTGGGGAGTTTTGCAAGAAGGAATTTGAAGAGTTCTGTAAGAAGTGTGGTATAGCACGACAAAAGACTACTCCATACACACCTCAGAAAAATGGAGTTGCAGAAAGAATGAACATAACACTGATGGAAAAGGCAAGAAGCATGCTCAGTGGTATTGGGTTAGGATAAGAATTCTAGGCAGAGGCAGTGGAGACTGCATGCTATCTGGTTAACAGATCACCTTCATCAGTGTTGGAGGATAAGACTCCACATGAGGTATGGACTGGTAAGAAACCCTCTCTTTCACATCTAAGGGTATTTGGATGTGATTCATATGTACATGTTCCAAAGAAAAAAAGGACCAAGTTGGATCGAGCCGCTTTGATACCAGCGATCGGTTATGCGGGGAACGCAAGAATACAGAAATAACCATAAACATAGAGATGCAATGGAAATAATGTATCATTTCATTAATATCATATAATAGAAATATGCTTACAGACATAATGGAAATAAAATAGCTAGGGTGCTGGTAGCGTATCTCTGAGAAGAGATGTGGTGGCTACAGGCCTCTAAACTGTGTTACAATGAGGCTCGAGGGCCTATTTGTTATAGAGAAGAAATGGAAAACCCTAACATCCAAAAACCTAACCTAGGAGATGAAGCACCAAAACTATGGGCCCCGTTTGGGTAAATTGGTGTTTCAACTTCCTGAGGTCATAAATTTGGCATACTATCTCTGTTTGACGCACATGATACATATGCCCAAAGCTCTGTCAGGGACTATTGGCGTCGGGACGAATTTTCTCGAAAATTCTTTGAGCGCTTTCATACCCAACGTCGTTTAGGGCCTCAAAACGGCTCCGGAAGTTCAGGACCCGAAAAACTGCTAAAAATAGTAAGTTATGCCAAAACGGAAAAACTGAAAGAGACAATGGTGGGGGCCCAAGTGGAATAGGCGGGTGGCCACCAATATCCACCTGGATCAAGGCCATGGTTGATGAAATGGCATCCTTGCATAAAAATGAGGCATGGGATTTGGTGGAGTTGCCGGCTAGAAGGAAGCCCATAGGGAGAAAATGGGTGTTTAAGAAGAAGATGAATGTAGAAGGAAAGGTGGAGAAATGCAAAGCTCGGTTGGTAGCCAAAGGTTATTCCCAGGTGTCGTGAATTGATTTCGGTGATATTTTTTCTCCTGTTGCCAAAGTTACTTCTATTAGATTACTTTTATATGTTGCTGTTGCATTTGATTTTTAGATAGAACAGATGGATGTGAAGACAACATTTCTTCATGGGGATCTAGAAGAGGAGATCTACATGAAGCGACTTGAAGGCTTTATGGTGAAGGGTAAGAAAGAAATGGTATGCAGGTTGAACAAGTCTCTATATGGGTTAAAACAGTCATCAAGGTTTTGGTATTAGAGATTTTATACCTATATATGGGGGCTTGGCTTCACCAGAAGCAAGGAGGATCACTGAGTTTATTTTAAATTAATTGGTGACCGTGTTATTTATTTGGTCTTGTATGTCGATGATATGTTGCTGATTGGAAATGACAAGGAAATTATCCAAGATTTTAAGACCAACTATTCTCCAAGTTCGACATGAAGGATCTTGGTGCTGTAAACTATATTTTGGGCATGGAAATTAACTGAGATTGGGCAAAGAGGAAGCTCTGGTTAAACTAGAGGAAGTATGTCGAGACTATATTATAGAGGTTCAATATGAAAGATAGTAAACTGGTGAATTGTCCTATTCCTGTAGGTGTAAAGTTGTTTGTTGAACAGTGTCCCAAGACACAAGAATAAGAGGAGGATATGTCCCGTGTTCCATATGCAAGTGAAGTGGGTAGCCTAATGTATGCAATGGTTTGTACTAGACTAGACATTGCACATGCAGTGGGAGTATTGAGCAGGTTTATGTCAAACCCAGGAAAGGAGCACTGGACAACAGTAAAGCGAGTTTTCAGATATTTATGTGGCACTAGTGATTATGGCTTGTGCTACCAGGGAAGACCAGGATTGGAAGGAATGTTGGACATTCATGGTTTTGTTGATGCAGACTGGGATGGAGATCTAGACCAAAGAAGATCTACAAGTGGGTATGTGTTTAGCCTATTTGGAGGTGCAGTCAGTTGGAAGAATAAAATATAGTCTGTAGTGGCACTTTCAACTACAGAGGCAGAATAAATAGTAGCCACTGATGCAAGAAAGGAAGCAGTTTGGTTGCAGAGATTGTGTTCAAGTATGGGGTTGGTACAACAAGCTATAAGGGTAGACTGTGATAGACAAAGTGAATTTTTCTTGGCTAAGAACCCTGCTTATCATTCAAAGACAAAGCACATTAATGTTCAATATCACTTTGTTAGAGATATGGTTGAGGCTAAAAGGGTGTTGTTGGTAAAGGTGGACACTTTTAAGAATGTTGCAGATGCATTGACGAAGTTTGTGAGCACTCAGAAGTTCTCTTCGTGTAGGGAAACAATGGGTGTTGAAGAATTGGCCCACTGACTAAGCTCTCTTGTGGCCCCCTGTGCAAAGAAAACAACAAGTGGGAGAATGTTGGGTATGTGTTATATTCTTTCCACGACTAGCGTTGTACGTTGCACCGGGCGCAGCAGGGGGGTTAGAGGGGGGGTGCAGCGCCTCGGAAAAAAGTGTTTTGGTGTGCAGACCCACCCATGTTTTGTGCATGATTTTTCACATGGTTTTGGGGTACGATGGTTTTTAGCCCCTGGTATTTTGTAGATGTGGTCAAGGGAAATACGGTTATGTTCTAATCCAAGTTAATGGATTGGGGTTTATGTATGCTTTGGCATGTATATATATGTGTTGTAACACTAAAAGAAATAAAATGAAAAATCAAGCTAGTCGTCCCAATTTGGGATCCAGGGGAAAATCTCTGTGTTTATCTATTTTATGTTTTATAATATCGTTATTGTTTATTTTCTGTTATAAGATTCGAGTGTAGGTAATTTATGTTTAGGGTTAAAACCTACACTTATAAAGGTTGGTATTTAATACAAGACCCAAAATGGGCAACTTGTCACTGCAGGCGTGACACTTGGCAACTTTAATTTGAATCGACTAAGTTTCATTTAAACTCAGATTGTACTCATAAACCATATTATTAATGTAGAAGGACGATGTGATTAAGGTCAATCGTTATAATATATTTTATTATAATTACTCCATGGTATAATGGTCACGTCCAAGCTATGTGTCTTAAATTTTGATTTAGCAGTATTGTACATGCAATTGTAACTCCCTAATTCCGGTTGAAAACTATCTAGATCATACATCGTCAGATTTTGAGGTGATTCAATCTATGGTGGAGGCTGATTGGGTACCCGTTTAGGGTATTCACGTTCCCAAACCCTAATTTTTTCTTTCCATTTTGCTGTCGAGTTCCGCCACATTTCTTTGTAACTCCGTCTCAGCTTGACCCTGCCGATAGGCATGCCTTTTCTTCATTTAGCTCCATTCAACTATTCATGGCATAAACGTGTACAGGTATCCTCAACACCATCTCTGGTTTTACTTAGCTTCTTTTTTTCTTAGGTTGAGGTTTCCATTCAGTTAAACAAGGCTTTCCTTCTATTTGTTTTCACAGGGCTGTCAATGGCTCCACGCCATTAACCTTTCACTTTGTTTCATGCAAGGGTTGATGGTTTTAAATGACATTTTCATATTTCTCCAAGGCACGAAAATTGACTTCATTGCTAAGCGGGCTCTAGCTATCCTACTGAGTCCCTTCTCATCGTAGTAGGTGAGCTATTTTTTTTTAATTTATGCTGATTCTCTAATTAAATGATAAACCCTCATTTGGTTACATAGATTGAATCTTCTGTGGCCTTCCCACAAAGTTGTATCCTAGCTTTTAGAATAATTTTTTTACATAGGTAACACAAGCTCATTCTATATTATTGTTTTCATGATATTCTTTGCTTCGCTAGCTTAGATGGTGTGGACTATTACTAATGTTTTCTTCTATTGTTATTTCAATAGGTAATGGAAAATGCTCAACTTTCAAGGTTTATCCCTTTGAGATTCCACCTCGTTTTAACGGTTTCCTGATTCTGCCGCTTACCCCATTAGATACACATTTTCACTTTAGGATTTCTAAGTTCTTGGTCCGAGAGAACCTATGTTCCAGCCTTGAGAGTGCTCATGTCTAGCTTAACTTTTTTTTTGAATAGAGTCTAAATTTTTGGTTTTCTTTCTTAGATTCAGCACAAAAAATTATTTTCAAAGTAATCTTGTATTTATGATGGAATTTACAGATTCTGGGTGCATATTACGCATCTAATTCTGTGATATTTTCATTATATATATATATATATATATATACTTTTTGCAATCAGATTTTTTTCATTCTTTTATCTGGTGATGGATACTGAATTTATTTATTTCAATTTAAAGAAGATGTCCAAACAATCCAGATTCTCTCTCTGTGTATGGCATAGGGTTACAGTTAACGACCAATTCAGGGTTCAGTGTCTCGACTCTGCTTCTTGAGTTAAAAATTTTGTGTTTGACATTCTTGTCGTAGGTTTTCTAGCTAACTGCACCTGTTTCTGTAAACACTATTTATTTTATTGAAATAAAAATTCCAACACTTCCATAAATATAATTCCTTGACACAGTCTAACAGCTAATGATAAATCTAAATCTTCTGGTTACTCAAGGAAAACAAAGATCATCACATATCTAAACTTTCACTGTGTAGAAGTCTTCATTTCATAAAAAAAGAGCAATAACTGTATTAAGAAATATCTATTACTAGACAACATATCAAGTACTTAGTATTTTATGTAATTTGTTTACTTATTTGTTTCGAGATTAGCTGATGATGTCCTCCCTACCTTGAGAGAGTCTATTATGTCCTCATCTCCCCTCGTGCTCCCCACTGAGCCAAGTAGGTTAAGAGAATTTGAAGAGACCTCAAGACCCTTGGTCCAGTACTTCTTCTTTTCCAGGAATCGTGAATGTTGATTGTTTTCGACTGGTCACTACAAACTCAGGAAATTCTCCACTCTCTTCCTTCCCATCCTTAGTCACTGAAAAAAACCCCTTATCTTCACCCGAATGTATTTTTATCCAGATAACTGTCTTTAAATGTTTTCTTTTCAACCACTTTCAGTTTTTTGAATACTTTGATCATCAGCCTTTTAACTTTCAACTTTCTTTTATGGAAGCATTATTCCATAGCTAAATTTTATTTCAACAAAACATAATTAATTTGTGTTCATCATGTAATCCTTTTCTCAAAAGAAGTAAATGTTTTAGTCTCTTTAAACAAATAAATAACATAACAGTAAGTTAACACTTAAGCTAACTGTCAGAGTATTTTAAAAAATGTGATTGGAAATAACATCTATTTTTAGATATATCATTTCATACACCACCTTGGATTTGTACTTAATGGATTTAAATATTTGTAGATTTTGTTTTATTTGATCAGATTAAATATAGAAATTTTACATGATATTTTTATGTTATTAAATATTCAATTATTTATAAATCTTATGTTATTGCTTGTTTTAAAAAAAAAAATTCATAACATATTTTTAGTTATAAATGAAAATATTAATTCCACTAAAATATAATAGAGATATGTAATATAGAAGGTAAGTATGACTAAGATATAATTTAAAGAAATAATTTTTAAAAACTTATATTAAAATATTTAAAGTACAAAAATTAATACGTTTAAAATTTTTAATGTTTAGCAACATGTATTCACTATTTACTATTTAAATTTTCAACTATTTATGTATATAAAATAATTTCATTCCATATGTTTAGATATTAGCCTTACAGGTGCCCATTGTTTAGGATATATTATAATAATAATAATACTAATACGTAAAATGAATATTTTTATTACGATTATAAAGCAGATGGGTTACCAAGTATATATATATAAAATTAACTAACTTTTAATTGTTTTAATACCAATGAGTTAAATATGAAATTTCATTATATATTTTTTTATTTAATAAAAGGTTTATCTGTAGCCATGATAGGGAGAAGCCAGATATATGTGGGGCTAGCGTACAAAGATGTCTAGGTTTAATAAATCTAATTCTGTAGAATAGAAAAGCAAAGCAGCATGGCTACATACATTTGATTGCAATGAAAAGCATCCAAGTTTTTGTTGACATTTCATCAATTTATGGCGTCGCAAGGGCTTCCAGTACACTACAAAGAACGAAGGTAGTTACTTATATTATTTTGACTGAAAATTATTTTATTGTGGGGGCTTGAATTGTTTGGCTCCCCAATTTTATTTTGTTGTCAAATGCCGAGGAGATGATTAATAAATGAAATCCATCATATTATATTTCAATAAATGTAGACTTAGTCATATAGCTACATATATTAAATTATTAGTTGAATACAATGTGCTTTGAAGAGCATAGTCATCACATCGATATGTGTTTGAAAAAAGATTCCAATATTGTGAGTGTTTGAATTGTTTGGTTGCCCAATTTTATTTTGTTGCCAAAAACTAAAAAGATGATTAATCAATAAAATATGTCATAATAGATTTCAATAAATATAAAAATTGGCGTAGAACTACCTATATTAACTTATTGTTTAAATACAAAGTGCTTTAAATAACATAGTCATCACATCAATATGTATGTCATACATTTTTGCACCAGAACTAGGGTACCCCAACTGCATTGTCTCTCGATTTAGTATAACCTACCAAAGCATCGTAAAAGAATCATTATAAAAGAAGGAGCTGACAAAAGAAATTGTTCCGACGGATGTGCATCATTATAAAAGGAGGAGCCAGCAAAAGGAGTTGTTCCTACGGAAGTAGGATTGAGATTCCCAATAAGGTGTGAAAATTGTTAGCAAATCAAGTAAGAGATAATTTTAAATAAATTAATCTTAATAAAATAAGATTTATTTTTTTAATGTTTCACTTTGCTAAAACTAAAAATATATAAAATGTTTAACTAAATTAATAGGAGGTTAACTAATGCAACATCGACAATAATCGAGAAAATTTTGATAACTTGAATTTGTATTTTTAAAATTTAAAATTTGTTTTAAAATAAATTAATTTTGAAGTAAATTAATAAAATATAAATATGTTTATAAATAAATTTAATTTTTAAATATAGAAAGGTAAGTTAATTTGTTTTATTTGCTCAGATTAAATATATAAATTTTACATAATATTTTAGATTATGTTATTGATGGTTTTTTCTTAGAAAAAAATAGTAATATATATTTAGTTATAAATGTAAATATTAATTCCATTGAAATAGAATAGAGATATATAATATAGAAGGTAAGTATGACTAAACACAAATAATTTAAAGAAATAATTTTTAAAAACTTATAATAAAATATTTAAAATACAACCATTAATAAGTTTAATATTTTTAATGATTAACAACATGTATTCATTCTTTAACATTTAAATGTGCACCTTAAATATATTACTTTTTGTATTTACGAATATAAAATAATTACATTCCGTATTTTTAGATATTAGCTTTACAGTTGCCCATTAATTACATTCCGTATTTTTAGATATTAGCTTTACAGTTGCCCATTCTTTAGGATATATAATAACAAGGATTGCTGCTAAACGCAGCTATTCCTGCCTTTAGTGCTGTAAACAAATACAAAAAACCCTGCTGTAAACTGCAAGGACAGATTGTAAATTCACGGATAGTTTGTAAATTCACTGTTGATACTTTTAAACATGGAATAAATATGTAAAAGTACGGAAGTGTAACTGTAAACTGATGGTGCTTCGTTTGTTTTCTTGTAACAAGGAATAAAACTCAAGTCAATTTACATCAATCAAAATCGAACCTATTGACTAATATCCCACAAATATTCAAATAATGTTAAAACTAGCTGTAAATTTGTTCTCAAAGTTGGAATACAAACCAACCAAGGTAGAAGAAGGTATTTCTTTATCTTGGAAGATTCTCTGAAACCCTTGATCAAGTCAAAACCTGGAAAATATAGGTAACAAGCAATTTACAGGCATAACAAACAGCTATACAACCT
Source organism: Pinus albicaulis (assembly GCA_034641835.2). NCBI lineage: Eukaryota > Viridiplantae > Streptophyta > Pinopsida > Pinales > Pinaceae > Pinus > Pinus albicaulis. The sequence goes on along the minus strand of JAXQQM020083475.1, from coordinate 3,351 downwards.
TGCAAGGGGAGCAACATGCTTAATAACCAGCTAAAACTAGCTCTAAATTTGTTCTCAAAGTTGGAATACAAACCAACCAAGGTAGAAGAAGGTATTTCAAACAAGAAAAACTATAAAGATAAATAGTAAATACTAGGTACACAAACATCTGATCTGATGAACAGTTCATAAAGAATATAAGTTTCTCACTTTGGTGAAAGAGAGTATGTCCTTTTTGCTGCTCTTCAATATCATGCATCCTTTATCTTGGAAGATTCTCTGAAACCCTTCATCAAGTCAAAACCTGGAAAATATAGGTAACAAGCAATTTACAGGCATAACAAATAGCTATACATCCTTGCAAGGGGAGCAACATGCTTAATAACCAGCAATGGGAACAGGGTTGAAATTTCTGAGAAACCAGAAGGTGGTGTCAAGAGACATCGTTCAAATAAACCAATCAGAATGACATTTCTCAGCCTCCAAAACCATAAAGGGTTATGCAGTGGACCAAATTATCTCTCAGACTTTTCAATGGCAATATACAAATTGACAAAAAAACTAGTAGACAGATATCCTTTTACAGTTAACTTGGAACTTTACTGATGAGTGAAAGTAATGACCAAAATAGACCTGGATCCCAAAGTCTTTACAGAGACGTTTTTACTGACTCAGTGAAACTAATGATCATTACTAATCCATATTACTAAAAATTCCATAAACTAGCACCTCACTCCGATGGGTATTGCATTGAAACAGTTTGTGAATGGAAACAGTTTGTGAATGGAAACAACACATATTTCAAAAGATCTTAAAGAGCCAATACTTGGAAACGAAGCTTGTACAATTTACATCAATCAAAAGCCACCCTATGGGTTATGCAGTGAATCATCTGGCAAGAAAAGAGAAAATTACCTCACAGACTTGTCATTGAAAGTTTGAATATGCTTGCCTACCATGCAGGCATATAATACCATGAAACAGTTGACAAACTAGTAGACACTGGATACCAAAGTCTTTACAGAGACGTTTTTACTGACTCAGTGAGACTAATGATGATTACTAATCCATATTACACATGACAACAACAGCAGCAACAACATCCTCTGCAATGCCACCACCGGAAACAGAACTAGAAACCAAAGTCTTTACAGGGACGTGAAATAATGAAGGAATCGATCCACTTATGCCAGAAGATTGTCCATCTGGACTGAGTTGACGAATGCTGTGAATCAGGAAGCTTGGTTGTTTCATGTATCGGGAGCTTATTTCCGTGTTTTTGCATTTGAGCGTCTATAATTATCCTCACTGTGTGTTCTAAAAATGGCAGCAAGAATGATTCCCGCTATTATAGCTAATATCCCTATCAGAATAACCTCTCCACACCAGTCTGGAACCATGATGCACTAAATTTCCTATAGACTAGCATCTCACTCCAATGGATATTGCATTGAAAGAGTTTGTGGATTGAAACAGCACATATATCAAAAGGTCTTAAAAAGCCAATACTTGCACTCCCAAGACCACTAAACGCTGACCAGTTTCATTGGAAAGATCAATAAGGGCAATACTTGTGGCTTTATGCTGCTGCGCATTGCTTGGAAACGAAGCTTGTACAATGTAAACTATGAGCAGTGGTCAATATGCTGACTCATTGAAACTAATGACAATGCAAATTATGAGTGTTATATTTCGTTCAAAGTATGGTTTAGTGCTAAACGCTGTAAAATGCAGTCAACATGTCATTTCAGCAAGATGACCCAAATCTCGAAATTCTTTAGCAAGTGGAAATGACAAAGTTTGTACAAGTGCCAAGTTTGATTAAATGTCGAAAATTGGGTTTCATTGCATACATGTGCAATATAGATCCATAAGATTTGCATATATCCTAAGATGGATGATAATTTTGTGTTATTTTACATTAAATTCGTGTCAGATGACAGGATGGTTGACACTTTTGACAGTAAATTCTATAACCACCACATTTAATTTTGCAACTAATGGGAAGTCCCAAAAGCAATAATGTAGTAGGTAGTTGAAATCAAGAGATTGTTCCGTAGCGTTTTTGCCGAAAATGGATTGTGCAGATGAGTGTTAGGTAATTATTCTTATGCCATAAAGAGCGTTTTCGCTGAAAATGGATTGTGCAGATGGTTGTCAAATAATTATTCTTATGTCATAAAGAGCTGCCGCCATCCGATGACATAAACAGCCTGGATACTATATCTGTCAGAAGAAGCCTAAAATTGATGCACCAAATACTTGATATAAATTGGCACACGAATCACTGCAAAAAAAGTAATTATGACAACCTATTTCTGAATAAAAAACAATGCTGGATGGCAAGTTTGTTTTCCTGAATTTATCCTTTGTGACAGTAAATTGTTGTTGCTGTACACTAATTTAGTGAGATATATCCTAAAATGGATGGCATATTTGTGTTGTTTTAGACTAAATTACTGTGAGACAGCAAGTTGAAATCAGTCAAAAACAACCTAAATTGATGCAGCAAATATATAATTTGGCACATAAACCACTACAAAAGGGTGATTATGTCAACTTTCATAATTGGACAACCTGGTTGCTGCTGCTGCACACTAAATTAGTGAGACAGCAAGCTGAATCAGCAAGAGAGAAAGCAGATACAGGAATAATACAGATTCCTGTATGCAATCATGGGGAAAGTGCCATTGTGTACATGACCTAAATCTTGCAGTGGGAAACGAACAAGCCTTTAAAGTGATAAAGACTATAAAGCCAGAGTAAGTCCAAAGCCAAGTACGGCACAATCAACTTATTTAACAATAATAAGGAATGTGATTTGCCGAATCAACTTATTTAACAATAATAAGGAATGTGATTCGCCATTCGATGAGACCTTCCCCTATGTATGTCTACTTACTACTGTGCCCAACTTGGATTTTGTGTTTTAATTATTTGATTTTCATGTTGTGTTGAGGACCTTGATGCGCATTCTAATTCCAACAAAAAAAAACATAATAGCTATTATCTGTCACATACTAATCTGCTTGTATAAAAGGCAAATTAATCTAAAAACATTTGAGCAGCCAAGCTGAGAAGTTGGTCCAATAGCTAATTTTGTAAATTATAGATTCATAAAGGCAGATCAGTACAAAGTAACATTGTATCAGCATTTGTAAGCATGTTCAAATTCCATTCAAAAAGTATTTTTGAAAATTTATGCAGAATGTTTAGCATTTAACATCATCAATATTTCGAAGTTTCACTATCTCTATTTCTAAAGAAAGGGAGTAAAGACATCGTGACTTGCCTTTTTGTCATAAAAGGTTTCCAAAAGTCTGCAAATTCGGTAACTGATAAACCTGCTCATGAACAAAAAGCAGTTCATGT
>JAXQQM020076976.1:0-15121 GCA_034641835.2 Pinus albicaulis | reverse complement strand
CTTGCCTGCCTTCCAAAAGAGCTTGGTAGGCTTAACCATAGCTTGCGAAAGCTGGTTAACAACATAGCATATATTGGGTCGTGTATTGACCAGATACATAAGCGACCCCACCAACTGTCGATAGACAGTGGCATCCACTACCTCCGCTGAAGTAGCATCCTCCTTTCTCCAACCACCAGGAAGAGGAGTGTCAACAGGCTTGCAGCCTTGCATGTTGAACCTCTCCAGAATCTCCCGGGCATACTTGCCCTGAGAAACAAACAGTCCTCCGCTGCGCTGCCAAATCTCCAATCCCATGAAATAATGAAGGATGCCCAAGTCCTTCATCTCAAACTCTCGTGCAAGATCCTCCTTGCATGAAAGTATCAACTGCTCATCGCCAGTCAAAATCAGATCATCTACATACAGTACGATGATCAACAACTTCCCCTCCACCAAAATCTGGTACAGGTTAGGATCCGCCTCACTCTTGGAGAATCCAAGCCCGGTGAAGTAGCTGTCTATCCGAGTGTACCAAGCACGAGGTGCTTGCTTCAGCCCGTACAGTGCTCTCTTGAGTTGGCACACATGCGACTCACTGCTGAAGATCTCGAAACCTTTAGGCTGCTCTATGTACACCTCCTCCTCAATGACTCTGTTGAGGAATGCAGTCTTCACATCCATCCGATGAATGTGCCACCCCATCTGCGCTGAGAGAGCAAGGATCGTCCGTATGGAAGAGTACCTTGCGACAGGTGCAAAGGTCTCCTCATAATCGATCCCCTCGATCTGTGAGAAGCCACGGGTGAAAAATCTCGCCTTGTACTTCTCCACACTCCCGTCAGCCGCCTGCTTCACTTTGTAGATCCATCGCGAACCCACCACTGATTTCCCCACCGGTCTTGGGACAATCTCCCATGCACTGTTCCTGACGATCGAATCATATTCTTTGATCATGGCATCAACCCATGCGGGTTCCTCCACAGCTTCCTCAAAAGAGGATGGCTCTGTCACAACACATTGACTCACAAGAGCCATGTATCCATTGTACCGATCCGGTGACTGTCTCTGTCTGCGCTGTGCTGTAGGTGGTCCTACAACCTTCTCTGCATCCCGAGCCGCCGCCGTTCGTAGTGCACATGCGCCTCCGGAGGTTGGGCGCCGATCTTAGGTTTCTTCCACCTCCTGAACTTCCTCTTGTGGTTGATCCACATCCGGAAGCTCCTCCTTAGGAACTAACAGCTCCTCATCTGCATGCAAGTGTAGCTCCCTCTCAAGCGAACACTGCATGGCTTTCTCCTCCTCAAATTTTATATCCCGTCGCACAACAGTCTTGCGACTGTCTGGCACATACACCCGATAGTTGTGAGGTGTATCAGTGTACCCCACAAATATTCCAACTTCAGCAGTTGGATCCAGCTTCCTTCTTGCATCCTTCGTCACATGCATGTAGACAGGGGATCCGAAAATCCGCAAATGGGAAATATCAGGCCTCTTGCCAGAATAAGCCTCCTCTGGTGTACTCATGCCAAGAACCTTGTGAGGACAACGGTTCTGCACATATACTGCTGTATTGCATGCCTCAGCCCACAAGTGAAGGGGTAGGCCCTGATCATGCAACATCGCCCGTGCAGCACCCACGATCGTTCTGTTCTTCCGCTCAGCCACCCTGTTTTGCTGTGGGTTATGGGGTGCGATGAGCTCTCTCCGAATCCCTTCTGCGCTGCAGAACTCCTTGAATTCAGCCGAGATGAATTCACCACCGTTATCACTCCTTAGAGCAATCACTTTCTTCCCCGACTCCTTCTCGACCAGTGCTTTAAACTCACAGAACTTCGCGAATGTATCGCTCTTCTTCTGCATGAAGAAGATCCAGCACTTTCGAGAGAAATCATCAACAAAGATCACATAATACTTGTGCTTTGCTGTCAAAGCAACTGAGAAAGGACCACACACGTCCGTGTGAACTCTCTCAAGGATCGTCGTGGCGCGACTATCCTTCTCGTGAAAGGTGGCTTTCACATACTTCCCTGCGCGACCCCTTTGCACCGATCTGACCACGGTGAAAAGCCCTTAGGAAGCCCAGGAATTCAGCCGTAGGATCTTTCAAATCGATGCAGAAGGTGGCCCATCCTCTGCGCTGCTGGCCCTCGCCATCATCCCGGTCCACCACTTGTCCTCGCTCTTTGTACGCTGCTGCCACCATCTACTTGCAACTCGATAAAGGTTCTGCTCAACTCCTATCTTTCAGTCTCTCCGCAGTCTTACCGCACAGAAGGCATTTCCTTCAACAAGACCACATCATACCCTCATCTCCAAAATCACCACAAGAGATCAAGTTCTTCTTCAATCCAGCATGCATGACATCCTTCACTACTTAGGGTTTACTTACCCTTCAACATCAAAGGATATGGTATCGATACCAGTCGCACTGTATCTACCATCATCGCCCATCTCGATGCGCACACCCAGATCTTTGTCCTCCAGATCTGAGAACAAATCCCGATCTTCCGTCATATGAAATGACGTACCGCTGTCCAAGAACCACACCGATCCCATCACACTTGAAACCAAGCATGCGATCAGTGAAAAGTCAAGCTCGAACTGCGAAGCCAAGCCTCTCCATCCGCATCTTCTCGCTCGTTTGTTTTTCTTCCTCTTTGGACAATTGGTAGCATAATGTCTGTGATCATGGCAGTGAAAACACTTCACTTTCGCCATATCCTACTTCTTACCCTTTGCACCGGAATGAGAATTTTTATTACCCTTCCCCTTCTTTGCTTTGGCAACCAAAGCGCAGTTTTCTTCATCAGCTCCCTTTGATGAAGATCCATCCCGAGTAGTCCTCCTTATCTCCTCCTGCATGAGATCCGCCCAAAGGCGCTCCCATCCCGGCAGCTTCTCCCGACCATTGACACTATCTTGATATGAGTGCCAAGCCTTCTAAAGACCAAGGAGAGCCAGGTCAACCATGTCCTCGTCTTCGACAGTCACCCCCACACTTCCCAGCTCATCTCTGCATTGAGTGAACTTCGTGAGGTATTTGGCGACACTATCGCCTTTCTCCATCTTGATGTTCCTGAGCTTATCTTTGAGCGCCAGCTTCCTTTGGTCGCTCTTACTCTGGAATAGATCCGTCAAAGCTTTCCACATTAAATATAGAGAAGCCTTTCCATGCAGGCTGGATACAATATGATCCTTGACGCCCTCCAACAGGATCCTTCGACATTTCGCCATCTTCTTTTGCCATGCTTCGACTTCAGCAGGATCAGTGGGCCTTTGGACATCCATATCCACGAACTCCTTCAGTCCATTATCTTCTAATACTACCTCCATGCGATCCTTCCATGCAACATAATTCGAACTGCCTTCAAGAGCATATTCGAGTCGCAAACCGTTGAAAGACATTTTCAACACCAACACCAAGAAAACAAAACTGCTGCAAAATTCGAATTCCACCTCAAAGCTCAACCGCTCTAGATCTGTGAGAACAAATTATTTCTAGCACAGAGATTGACTGCAAGGGGCATTTACTGGATATATCACCTTTCAAAAGAAAGGATGGATCCAGAGGCTACCTGGCCCGCATGCAGACTCTGTCTACCGAAATAAGTTTGTAATCACTGTGATGATCAATCTCTGCTTCAATAGCTCTGATACCATGTAGAAATTTGCTGAATAATGATTAATTATCCACTGAGACTATCCTGATCACATATCAATTTGAATTCATATGCAACACATAATCTCTTCCACTCAGATCATCACACATGCGGAAATAAAACAAGCGATAGCACATCAAATCATCATACACATTAACACAGTATGTATGGGGAAAGCATATAGCTGAAAACCCCGCAGCTATATGTGTATATTATAATGGAGAAAACATGTAACAACTCAGTACAATACTCCTCACAAGTACTCAGTACTATCTCATGAAGTTACACACAAACTAGCTTGGTTTTGAACAAGTCACAGGTTCAAAACACATCCACTAATTGCCTGCCTATATTGCGCAATCATGGCCTGTCTAAATAGAGATCCAAGGTTTGAATCTCCTTGGCTTGACAGCGCAATCATCATGGGCAATTTCCTCCAAGTGTGGTGCAAATCTCATGCACAACTGATGTCACAACTGATAGCTGTACTCACCCTTTCATCTACCTCTTTCACTGGTCTCCACTGAACTGTCCATGCACCGTAGTGAACTGATGTGTTCTTGAGTTGAATAATGAGTTACTAATTAATGAATTAAATAATATTTAATTCACTCCACTCATTACTAGTTGATTAGCTAGTTAAACTAATCTCAACTAGTTCAACTAAGTTAAACCGAACACAACTCCACCATCTATCTCATCAACTCCACCAAACTTCTGCCACTGAAGTCCTAACTGAAGTCAACCATGCATGAGCTCACCAAACCCTTAGGAATAGCGTAATTCCTTTGTCAGATGCATGAACCACTTCCAAGGCTCGAATTGAAGTGCTCCAAGAGAGTAAACTGAAGTTTAGAGTCCAAATATTATTAAGGGTAAATAATATTGGACTTCCCTATTTTTAGGATAGGCAGTCTAAAAATAGACTTCGACCTATAGGTCCAAAAATAGAGGTCCATCTATTTTTACCAACATGACCAATACTCCAATAATAACATACTGCAACCCCTGGACCATGCTCCATATGTCTAAAAATAAACTTTGCGCCAGAATTTGCCTGCGGACCCACTTAGTGAAGGCGACTTCATTTCACTAAGCTCCATCATCTTGCTGCATTTTCAACAAGGGGAGCAATGCTTCACAAGATGAAGCATGGATCTGCTTGTAGTGAGATTGTCCTTTCTTGGTAAGCCTTTCCTGGATCGAGAATTTGCAAAATAATCAATTGTAACATGGCAACCCTTGGCAGGGATTATTAGTTAAGAAATTTAATCTAATGCTAAAAATACAATTCAGAAAAATTAAATGCAATGAGGGGCAGGAGGCTCCCCTAAAAAGAGATAATGTGAATCTGCCATGCAAGTGGCCTTAAAATATTCTTTGGAAATGGGGCACTGGTACAGACGAAGCCGATGACCATTCACTAATAACGGTGTTTTAGAGTCATCAATTGTTAGGAGCCTTATTGTTCCATTGGGAAAAATAGTATCTATTTCGTAAGGTCCTAGCCATCTTGTACGTAGTTTCCCTTGAAAATTTTCAAATCGAGAATCATACAATAAAGCCCAATTACCTTTTTGGAATTGCTTATGCTTGATGATTTTATCATGCCATTTTGTTCTTTGTTGCTGAATCATAGTTGTCTGATGAATGGCATATAATATTTTTTCATCCAATTCATGAAGCTGCTGCAACCTGGTTGTCTATGCATTAGTCAAATAAAGGTTAACAACTAAAGCAGTCCTTAAGGTTTTGATTTCAAATTCCACAGGAAAAACAACACTTTTACCATAAACTAGTTCATAGGGGGAGAATCCTGTAGTATTTCTCCAGGTAGTTCTGTAAGCCCATAACGCTTCAGGGAGCCTTTGAGACCAATCCTTCCGGTTTTCCTTCACTGATTTTGTTAGAATGGCTTCTATTACTTTGTTTGTGCTTTCCACCTATCCATTGGCTTGGGGGTGGTATGGTGTAATCATTCTATGATGAATATGATATTTTTGAAGGGTGGCTTTAAAACCATGAGAAGTGAAAGGAGGTCCTCCATTTGTAACTAGTTCCCTAGGCACTCCAAATCTAACAAAGATCTCTTCAAATAAGAAATCTAGGACAACTTCTTCATTAGCTCTAAGGAGTGCTTTAGCCTCCAGCCATTTGGTCATATAATCTGTGCAGACCAATATATAAAATCTTTGGTTGGATGGAAGATTAATGGGTCCTACAAAATCTAAGGCCCATATTTCAAATGGTTCAAGTATTACCTGGGGTTTTAATGGAATCTCATCTCTATGATTAGGTTGACCCATTCTTTGACAGCTATCACAGGCCCGGACGTATTTCTTTGCATCTTTAAAAAGTGAGGGCAAATAATAACCCATCCTAAGAATTTTATGTGTCGTTATCTTATCAGCAAAATGCCCTCCACAAGGGCCATCATGACAAGATTTTAGTACATCATAAACCTCATCTTCTCTAATGCATCTTCGGATTTCTTGATCAAGTCCTGTGTAGAAAAGACACCCACTTATCCAACTATACCGATAGCTTTGTTGAATGATTTTTCTTTTCTCTCAATAGGATAAGTGTGGTGGTAACTCCCCTGCAACCAGATAATTAGCAATTTCTGCATACCATGGTGAGTGAGCAGATACTGCAAATAAATATTCATCAGGAAAGGAATCATCTACTGGAGTATTATCATCAGCTTTTAACCGAGAAAGAAAATCAGCAACTACATTTTCTTTTCCTGGTCGATCTACAATTGTAATATCAAATTCTTGTAATAATAGTAACCATCTGGTGACTCGAGCATTTGTGACAAATTTGTTCATTAAATACTTAATAGTCGAGTGGTTAGTATGGACATAAGTAGAGTAACTAGTAATGTAATGTCAAAATTTATTAATAGCATAAATAACTGCTAAAAATTCCTTTTCGGTGACTGTGTAATTAAGCTCAACAGGAGTCGTATTCTTACTAATGAAGTGGATAGCATAGGGGAGATGATTTTCCTCTTGTCCCAAAACAACTCCAATTGTAGTATCTGAAGCATCAGAGGATATATGAAAGGGAAGTGCCCAATCAGGTCCCCTTAAAATAGGAGCTGTAGATAACTGATGCTTGAGTTCAGCAAATGATTCCTGACAAAGATTAGTCCACTTGAATTCAACATTTTTCATAAGCAACATGAACAAAGGAGAAGCTATTTTGGAAATTTTTTTAATAAATCTTCTGTAGTATCTTGCATGTCCTAAGAAACTTCTCACATCTGTTTGTGTTCTGGGAATTGGAAGGTTCTGAGTGACTTGTATTTTGGATGGATCTACCTGAATTCCTTGAGATGAAATAAAATGTCCAAGTACTACTCCTTCACTCATCATCATATGACATTTTTTGGTACTTAAGGAGAGGTGAGCTTGTACACATCGTTTAAGTACTTTCTCAAGATTCTGTAATGCATCCTCAAAAGACACACCATAAGGGGTAATGTCATCCATAAAAATTTCCATAGAGTCATTAAGAATATCAGAAAAGATTCCTATAACTGCTCTTTGAAAGGTTGTTGGTGCATTACATAGTCGAAATGGGAGAACTCTATAGGAAAAAGTTCCCCAAGGACTAGTAAAAGTGGTCTTGTCTTGGTCTTAGGGTGCAATTTTGATCTGGTTATACCCATTGAACCCATCTAAGAAGGAGAAGAATTTCTTCCCTGAAAAGCTATCTAACACTTGATCAATGAATGGTAAAGGAAGGTGATCTTTTTTAGTGGCTTTATTTAAGGCTCTATAATCTACGCACACTCTCCATTTCCCATTTTTCTTAGGAACTATTACCAACGGGGAGACCCATTCACTGTTAGATATAGGATATATAAACCCTGCATTAAGCAATTTTTGAAGTTCCTCTTTAAAAATTTCCCTTAAATTAGGGTTCATTTGTCGTTGAGGTTGACAGATCGGTCGAAAATATTCCTTGATATAGATACGATGAGTACATAATTCAGGAGAGATTTCCTTCATATCTGTATAGTCCCATGCGAATGCTTCCTTATTTTCAAGAAGTAACTTCATTAATTGTTGTGTTTCAACAACTGTCAAGTTGGGGTTTATGTTCAGTGTTTTGCTAGGTTCAATTTCTACTGGTATACTTTTAGAAGAGATGGTAGTTGATGTTTGAGGTAGTTCTTCAGATTTAAGCTTTTCCTGGGTTTCTGATTTCAAAAGTGAAGCTAGCTGATTATGTGTTTCTGGAGTCACAGAGGAGGGTTCAAAAATAAAATTATTAGTTACCTCATCCTCAGTGGTATCTTTAAGGCTTAAAGCTTGTCCGATAGTCAAAATAGGTTGAGTAGTATGATCATCATAGTCCATCCATACAGAATTGTCATTATTAATCATGGGTGTAGCGTGAGGGTAGAGAGTAAGCTGCTTGGTTTCATATCCATTGGAAATTGTCATTGAACCAAATCTACAGCTGATAAAGGCATCGGTTGTGGTCAACCAGGGCCTACCCAAAATTAGAGGATGTCCCCCCAACTTTTTTTTAGTCTGTAATACCACAAAGTCATTCCAGGATTCAAATGAGATGATTAGGTCTTCAATAACTCCTTCCGGTTTTATTGTAGAACGGTCAGCTAACTCTAGAATGGTTGGTGTATCTTTGATTACGTTCTTCAGTTGTAACAGTTGTGAAGTTTCAAGATTCATGATATTGATAGCAGCACCTAAGTCTACCAGAACTCAAGGAATTATTGTTTTTCCGACTTGCACTGTGACAATAGGATGGCCGGGATCACGATATTTAACTGGAGGAGCTTTTCCCGACATTAATGCAGATAGATCACCCATAACATGAACTGTGAGGGGATCTTTAACTTTCCTACCGGGTTTCTTAACACAAATATCTCTCATAGTTCTGGCATAAATTGGTACATCTCTTAGTGCTTGTAAGAGTGGGATTTTAACATAATGTTGAAAATGCAGCAAGATGATGGAGCTTAGTGAAATGAAGTCGCCTTCACTAAGTGGGCCTGCAGGCGAATTCTGGTGCAAAGTCTATTTTTAGACTATGTCTATTTTTAGACATATGGAGCATGGTTCGGGGATTCCAGTTTGAGATTCTTGGAGCATTGGTCATGTTGGTAAAAATATATGAGACTCTATTTTTTAGGTCGAAGAGGTCGAAGTCTATTTTTAGACTGCCTCTCCTAAAAATTGGGAAGTCAAATATTATTTACCCTTAATAATATTTGGACTCTAAACAGCAGTTTACTCTCTTGGAGCACTTCAGTTCAAGCTACAGAAGTGGCTCATGCATCTGACAGAGGAATCACGTGGTTCCCAAGGGTTTGATGGCATCATGCATGGTTGACTTCAGTTAGGACTTCAGTGGCAGAAGTTTGGTGGAGTTAATGAGACAGCTAGTGGAGTTGTGTTCTGTTTATTTTAGTTGAACTAGTTGAGATTAGTTTAACTAGCTAATCAATTAGTTATGAGTGGAGTGAATTAAATATTATTTAATTCATTAATTAGTAACTCATTATTCAACTCAAGAACACATCAGTTCACTACAGTGCATGAATAGTTCAGTGGAGACCAGTGAAAGAGGTAGATGAAAGGGTGGAGTTAGCTATCAGTGGCGACATCAGTTGTGCATGAGATTTGCACCACACTTGGAGGAATTTCCCATGATGATTGCGCTGTCAAGCCAAGGAGATTCGAACCTTGGATCTCTATATAGATAGGCCTGGATTGCGCAATAGAGGCAAGGAAATTGGCGGTGAGTTTTGAACCAGTAACCTGTTCAAAACTGAGCTAGATTGTGTGTAACTTTATGAGAAAGTACTGAGTACTTGTGAGGAGTATTGTATTGATTTTGTTACATGATTTCTCCATTATAATATACAAAATATATGTGGGGTTTTCAGCTATAATCTTTCCCCATACATACTGTGTTAATGTGTATGATGAATTGATGTGTTATCACTTGATTTTATTTCCGCATGTTTGATGATTTGAGTGGAAGAGATTATGTGTTGCATATGAATTCTAATTTTATGTGATTAGGATAGTATTGGTGGATAATTAATCATTATTCAGCAAATTTCTACATGGTATCAGAGCTATTGAAGCAGAGATTGATCATCACAGTGATTACAAACTTATTTCGGTAGACAGAGTTTGCATGCGGGCCAGGTAGCCTCCGGATTCATCTTTATTCGGAAAGTGAAAGTTCTGGTAAATGCCCCTTGCATTCAATCTCTGTGCTAGAAATAATTTGTTCTCACAAATCTAGAGCGGCTGAGCTTTGAGGTGGAATTCGAAATTTTGCAGCAGTTTTGTTTTCTTGGTGCCGGTGTTGAAAATGTCTTTCAACGGTTTGTGACTCGAATACGCTCTTGAAGGCAGTTCGAATTATGTTGCATGGAAAGATCACATGGAGGCAGTATTAGAAGATAATGGTCTGAAGGAGTTCGTAGATACGGATGTCCAAAAGCCCACTGATCCTGCTGAAGTCGATGCATGGCAAAAGAAGATGGCGAAGTGTCGAAGGATCCTGTTGGAGTGCGTCAAGGATAATATTGTATCCAACCTGCATGGAAAGGCTACTCCATATTTAATGTGGAAAGCTTTGACGGATCTATTCCAGAGTAAGAGCGACCAAAGGAAGCGGGCGCTCAAAGATAAGCTCAGGAACATCAAGATGGAGAAGGGCGACAGTATCGCCAAATACCTCACGAAGTTCACTCAATGCAGAGATGAGCTGGGAAGTGTGGGGGTGACTGTCAAAGACGAGGACATGGTCGACCTGGCTCTCCTTGGTCTTCTGAAGGCTTGGCACTCATATCAAGATAGTGTCAATGGTCGGGAGAAGCTGCCAGGATGGGAGCGCCTTTGGGCGGATCTCATGCAGGAGGAGATAAGGAGGACTACTCGAGATGGATCTTCATCAAAGGGAGCTGATGAAGAAAACTGCGCTTTGGTGTCCAAAGCTAAGAAAGGGAAGGGTAAGAAAACCTCTCATTCTGGAGCTAAGGGCAAGAAGCAGGATATGGCGAAAGTGAAATGTTTTCACTGCCATGATCACGGACATTATGCTACAAATTGTCCAAAGAAGAATAAGAACAAGCAAGCGGGAAGATCTGCAGATGGAGAAGCTTTGGCTTCACAGTTCGAGCTTGACTTTTCACTGATTGCATGCTTGGTTTCAAGTGTGATGGGATCGGTGTGGTTCTTGGACAGCGGTGCGCCATTTCATATGACGGGAGATCGGGAGTTGTTCTCAGATCTGGAGGACAAGGATTTGGGTATGCACATCGAGATGGGCGATGATGGGGACAAGCAGACTCTGAGACGGCATTCATATCCTTTCGTAGGGGATTCTCGGGTACAATTTTGTACTAAAGGATTGTCATGTACCTGGATTAAAGAAGAACTTGATCTCTGTGGCGATGTTGGAGGATAAGGGGTATGATGTGGTCTTCAGCGAAGGAAAAGCCTTCCTGCGCAGTAAGACTAATGGAGAGACCCGGAAGATAGGGGTTCGAACCAAGAACCTTTATCAATTGCAGGTAGATGGCTGCGCAGCTATGGCATGCAAGGCGGGAGAAGTGGTGAGACGGGATGATGAGGGCGAACTGTGGCACAAGAGATTGGGCCACCTTCACCATGGAGCTTTGAAGATTCTGCAGCAGATTTCTACTGGGCTTCCTAAGGGCACTCTTGCGCAGTCAGATCAGTGCAAGGGGTGTACTTTAGGAAGTATGTGAAAGCCACCTTTCACGAGAAGGATAGTCGCGCCACGACGATCCTTGAGAGAGTTCACACAGACGTGTGTGGTCCTTTCTCAGTTGCTTCGACAACAAAGAACATGTATTATGTGATCTTTGTTGATGATTTCTCTCGAAAGTGCTGGATCTTCTTCATGCAGAAGAAGAGCGATACATTCGCGAAGTTCTGTGAGTTTAAAGCACCGGTCGAGAAGGAGTCGGGGAAGAAAGTGATTGCTCTAAGGAGTGATAACGGTGGTGAATTCATCTCGGCTGAATTCAAGGAGTTCTGCAGCGCAGAAGGGATTCGGAGAGAGCTCATCGTACCCCATAACCCATAGCAGAACGGGGTGGCTGAGCGGAAGAACAGAACGATCGTGGGTGCTGCACGGGCGATGTTGCATGATCAGGGCCTACCCCTTCACTTGTGGGCTGAGGCATGCAATACAGCAGTGTATGTGCAGAACCGTTGTCCTCACAAGGTTCTTGGCATGAGTACATCGGAGGAGGCTTATTCTGGCAAGAGGCCTGATATTTCCCATTTGTGGATTTTTGGTTCTCCTGTCTACATGCATGTGACGAAGGATGCGAGAAGGAAGCTGGATCCAACTGCTGAGGTTGGAATATTTATGGGGTACACTGATACACCTCACAACTATCGGGTGTATTTGTCAGACAGTCGCAAGACTGTTGTGCGACGGGATATCAAGTTTCAGGAGGAGAAAGCCATGCAGTGTTCGCTTGAGAGGGAGCTACACTTGCATGCAGATGAGGAGCTGTTAGTTCCTAAGGAGGAGCTTCCGGATGTGGATCAGCCACAAGAGGAAGTTTAGGAGGTGGAAGAAACCACCTAGGCAGCGCCAACCATCAGAGGGCGCATGCGCACTACAGAAGCTGAGCGACTGGCTCGGGATGCAGAGAAGGTTGTAGGACCACCTACAGCACAGCGCAGACAGAGACAGTCACCGGATCGGTACACCGGATACATGGCTCTTGTGAGTCAATGTGTTGTGACGGAGCCATCCTCTTTTGAGGAAGCTGTGGAGGAACCCGCATGGGTTGATGCCATGATCGAAGAATATGATTCGATCATCAGGAACAGTGCATGGGTGATTGTCCCAAGACCGGTTGGGAAATCAGTTGTAGGTTCGCGATGGATCTACAAGGTGAAGCAGGCGGCTGACGGGAGTGTGGAGAAGTACAAGGCGAGATTTTTCACCCGTGGCTTCTCACAGATCGAGGGGATTGACTATGAGGAGACTTTTGCACCTGTCGCAAGGTACTCTTCCATACGGACGATCCTTGCTCTCTCAGCGCAGATGGGGTGGCACATTCATCAGATGGATGTGAAGACTGCGTTCCTCAATGGAGTTATTGAGGTGGAGGTGTACATAGAGCAGCCTGAAGGTTTCGAGATCTTCAGCAGTGAGTCGCATGTGTGCCGACTCAAGAGAGCACTGTACGGGCTGAAGCAAGCACCTCTTGCTTGGTACACTCGGATAGACAGCTACTTCACCGGGCTTGGATTCTCCAAGAGTGAGGCGGATCCTAACCTGTACCAGATTGTGGTGGAGGGGAAGCTGTTGATCATCGTACTGTATGTAGATGATCTGATTTTGACTGGCGATGAGCAGTTGATACCTTCATGCAAGGAGGATCTTGCACGAGAGTTTGAGATGAAGGACTTGGGAATCCTTCATTATTTCCTGGGATTGGAGATTTGGCAGTGCAGCGGAGGACTATTTGTTTCTCAGGGCAAGTATGCCCAGGAGATTCTAGAGAGGTTCAACAGCTGCAAGCCTGTTGACACTCCTCTTCCTGGTGGTTGGAGGAAGGAGGATGCTACTTCAGCGGAGGTAGTGGATGCCACTGTCTATCGACAGTTGGTGGGTCGCTTATGTATCTGGTCAATACACGACCCGATATATGCTATGCAGTTAACCAGCTTTCGCAAGCTATGGTTAAGCCTACCAAGCTCTTTTGGAAGGCAGGCAAGCATGTATTGCGCTATATCAGAGGAACATCGGGATATGGTCTATGGTACAGACAGGAGGATGGAGCGAAGCTTTCTGGCTTCACTGATGCAGATTGGGCAGGGAGCCCAACGGACCGAAAGAGCACTTCTGGAGGAGTTTTCAGCATTGGGTCGACAGCAGTTTCCTGGTACAACAGGAAGCAGAGATCCGTGGCACTCAGTTCAGCAGAGGCCGAGTACATGGCAGCTAGTTTGGCTGCATGCGAGGCTATTTGGATGAGGAAGATCCTCGTTGGATTGTTCAGGTTGCATTTGGAGCCTACAGTGATCTACTGTGATAACCAGAGTTGCATTAAACTCTCGGCTAATCCAGTATTTCATGATAGGTCCAAACACATCGACATCAGGTACCATCATATCAGAGATTGTGTGCAGAGGAGAATCATGATGCTTCTTGCCATGAAACATGTTCCCAATGAGATCAGGGGCCGACATCCCCGACGAAGGCGCTATATCACAGAGAAAGTTCGACCCTTCCAAGAGAAAAAGGGTTGCAGATAATCCATATCTTGTCGAGAGGGAGTGTTGAAAATGCAACAAGATGATGGAGCTTAGTGAAATGAAGTCGCCTTCACTAAGTGGGCCCGCAGGCTATTTTTGGCGCAAAGTCTATTTTTAGACTATGTCCATTTTTAGACATATGGAGCATGGTTCGGGATTCCAGTTTTGATATTCTCCGTGAGCATTACCGGTGTTGCAAAACTAGAAAGGACAGACTCTATTATTAGGTCGAAGAGGTCGAAGTCTATTTTTAGATCATTTTCCTAAAATTCGAAGCCAAATATTACTTACCCTTAATAGCCTTCTGACTCTGCAAAGAAGCTGATCTCGGAGCACTTTAGTTCGAGCTATGTATGGCTCATGATTCATCACGAGGGAATTGGTTAATTATTCCCAAGGGTTTGATGGCATCATGCATGGTTGACTTCAGTTAGGACTTCAGTGGCAGAAGTTTGGTGGAGTTAATGAGACAACTAGTGGAGTTGTGTTCAGTTTAACTTAGTTGAACTAGTTGAGATTAGTTTAACTGGCTAATCAATTAGTTATGAGTGGAGTGAATTAAATATTATTTAACTCATTAATTAGTAACTCATTATTCAACTCAAGAACACATAAGTTCACTACAGTGCATGATCAGTTCAGTGGAGACCAGTGAAAGAGGTAGATGAAAGGGTGGAGTTAGCTATCAATGGCGACATCAGTTGTGCATGAGATTTGCACCACACTTGGAGGATTTTTCCATGACAATTGCGCAGTCAAGCCAAGGAGATTCGAACCTTGGATCTCTATATAGACAGGCCTGGATTGCGTAATAGAGGCAAGGCAATTGGCGGTGAGTTTTGAACCAGTAACCTGTTCAAAACTGAGCTAGATTGTGTGTAACTTCATGAGAAAGTACTGAGTACTTGTGAGGAGTATTGTACTGAGTTTATTACATGATTTCTCCATTATAATATACACAATAGCTACGGGATTTTCAGCTATAATCTTTCCCCATACATACTGTGTTAATGTGTATGATGAATTGATGTGCTATCGCTTGATTTTATTTCCGCATGTTTGATGATCTGAGTGGAAGAGATTATGTGTTGCATATGAATTCAAATTGTATGTGATCAGGATAGTCTCGGTGGATAATTAATCATTATTCAACAAATTTCTACACATAAATATTCT